>BQNB010157159.1:0-15186 GCA_026074375.1 Tanacetum coccineum | reverse complement strand
TTACCTGAAGGAAGCAAAGATTTTATCGTATACTGCGATGCTTCAATCAAAGGGTTGGGCGCTGTGTTAATGCAAAGAGATAAGGTGATTGCTTATGCATCACGCCAATTGAAAATCCATGAGAAGAACTATACGACTCATGATTTGGAACTTGGAGCAGTAGTGTTCGCTCTTAAGATTTGGAGACACTATCTGTATGGAACCAAGTGTACGGTGTTCACTAATCATAAGAGCTTACAACACATTCTTGATCAGAAGGAACTGAACATGAGACAACGCCGATGGTTAGAATTGCTCAATGATTACGATTGCGATATTCGTTATCACCCGGGGAAGGCAAATGTCGTTGCTGATGCTTTGAGCAGGAAAGAATGAGAACCACCATTAAGAGTTCGAGCCTTAGTCATGACTATTGGCTTGAATCTTCCCAAACAAATTTTGGATGCTTAGACTGAAGCACGGAAACCAGAGAACATCAAGAACGAAGATGTTGGAGGTATGTTGCTTGAAAATTCTAAGGATCCGGAGAAATTTAGAACGGAAAAGTTGGAACCCTGTGTGGATGGAACTCTATGCTTCAATGGTAGGAGTTGGTTACCATGTTATGGCAATTTGAGGACTGTGATCATGCACGAGTCCCACAAGTCAAAATACTCTATTCATCCGGGTTCTGATAAGATGTACCAAGACATGAAAAAGCTATATTGGTGGCCTAATATGAAGGCAAACATCGCCACCTATGTTAGCAAATGTCTGACTTGTGCCAAGGTCAAGGCAGAACATCAAAGGCCATCAGGATTGTTGCTACAACCCGATATACCTCAATGGAAGTGGGACAACATCACTATGGATTTTGTGACGAAGCTTCCTAAGTCGTCACAAGGCTACAACACCATTTAGGTGATTGTTGACCGACTCACTAAGTCCGCAATCTTTGTACCGATGAGAGAGACTGATCCGATGGATAAACTTGCAAGAATGTACCTAAAGGAGGTGGTCACAAGGCATGGAATACCTCTCTCGATTATTTGTGATCGTGACCCTAGGTTCGCATCAAATTTTTGGAGGTTACTTCATAATGCTTTGGGTACTAGTCTGGATATGAGTACTGTGTACCATCTACAAACAGACGGACAAAGTGAGAGGACTATTCAAACTCTCGAGGATATGTTGCATGCTTGTGCAATCGACTTTGGAAAGGGTTGGGTTAACCATTTGCCATTAGTCGAGTTCTCATATAACAATAGCTATCACGCTAGCATCAAGGCCACACCATTTAAAGCACTTTACGGTCGAAAGTGTCGTTCACCCATTTGTTGGGCCGAGGTTGGAGAAGTTCAACTCACTGGTCTAGAAATAGTGCAAGAAACAACTGAGAAGATCGTTCAAATCAAGCAGAGAATGCAAGCTGCTCGCGATCGACAAAAGAGTTACGCGGATTTAAAGCGTAAACCGATGGAATTTCAGGTTGGGGATAAAGTTATGCTTAAAGTTTCGCCTTGGAAAGGGGTCGTACGTTTTGGCAAACGGGGGAAGTTGAACCCTAGGTACGTTGGACCATTCAAGGTGTTGGAAAAGGTTGGATCCGTTGCATACAAGCTTGAGCTTCCGCAAGAGCTGAGCAGGGTACACAATACGTTCCATGTATCCAACTTGAAAAAGTGCTATGCCGACGAACCATTAGCCGTTCCGTTGGATGGACTTCACTTTGATGACAAGCTTCAATTTGTCGAGGAGCCGGTAGAAATCATGGACCGTGAAGTTAAACGGTTGAAGCGAAGCCGCATTCCAATAATATCAAGGTTGCTGATGGAAACTTCAAGAGAGTCCTGAGTTCTAACTTGGGGAATGTGAAGGACCAATTCTGGGAAGAAATATCCCACACCTCTTCACAAAGGACCGCTACCGTCGTCAATTTACGCGTTCTTAAGCATTGAGGGACTTGGCTCACTTAACGGGGGGAGACTATAACACCCCATGTTTTAGGGTCATTTACGATGTCAATAAATTCACTATGTATTTTTAGTATTGTACGCGTTTGCTTTTAATCGTAAAAGTTAAGTTAAATCGCGTAAGCTAAAAATGATCGTTCAATGTAAACGGGCATCAAACAATTAAATGTTTTACATTTAAGCAAGTGCTATGTAATTTTTTGAGGTAAAATTAACATTGTTCTTTTTATTTTATTGGTTACGTAAAGTGTTTATGTTTCGCGATAAAATACGTTTAGGCATTCCCGGAACCACCAAAATATTTCTACGCTTCAACAAATACCCACAATTGTACCCAAAACTTAAAAATTTCATAAATACCTTATATATGAGCTTATATGGCCGGATTCATAGAGATAAATAAAAAATAACTCTAAAAACACTCCCGAATTTCATGGGTTGATCTTCAACCTTTTTAGGAACATTTAGATATTTTCTTGCAAGGCTTCCATACTCTTGACCAAAGACTTTCCCTAAAATCCTTAATGTGTCTCAAGACTTTCCATGTGATCTTTGACTAGTCCATGGTAATACATATAAAGTGCAAGACTTAGAAAGAAACACACACACTCATTTCTAAAGGTGAAAACCACACAAGTCTCTCTTTTCCTCCCCCTTTACCTACGACATTCCACAACCACACACCAAATCCATACAAAATTTTAATTGTAACATTTACACACATTTCTACATGATATCTAAGATAACCTAAGGTGTTTAGAAGGATTGGTTTAACCATTTTCAAAGGTTAAGCAAGGAAAAAGGAAAGCTAGGGTTTCTTGGAAAACTAGGGTTTTCAAGTTATGCAAGCTTTGGTTTATCATCTAAACTAGGGTTTAGATATTGTGGTTCATCATATTACATCATATTAAGGTCATCTAAAACCCTTTATGTCTTTACATTTATGATTTTATGTATATATAAGTTCTATGTAGCAAAATCACCATTTAGGATACTTTTAAACATGTAAAATGGACTTTTAATTGTGATCATGATTTTGTATACTTTTACACATGTTATATAGTTGTTAATATCATGTTAGGATGGAAATATAAGTGTTGTACCATGTTGGTTTAAGTGTAAAAAGTATATGTATAAACTAGTAATTAAAAGTTTACTTAAGAAAGTTTATGATTTAAAAGTGTTGTTAAGGACTTGTTATCTTGGACACTTGGACAAAGTATGGACTAATGGACACTATAATATTTAATACATATGATATAAAGCTTAGTAATGGACTTGTAACAAGATGGTTAAGCTTAAAAGTGCAAAAAACTAAGTTTAAACATGTTTTTATGTAAAACATCAAAAATTTCTATTTTAATTCGACACATAACCTATTGATTTTATATTTTTATAAAATAGTACGTCTCATGACGATTCGAAAAAGTTAAGAATCGACAAAACTGATTATAACGAAGAAGATAGTTGTTTACAGATATACGTTATTAACGCGGTTATAAAAGAAAATTTTATAAAAAACAAGTTACAAAATACTACTGATATATAAGGTTGGTTATTTTTCTCAGATCACATATATTTTTAGGATTCCAAAAACAATTAAGAAATCGTAATTTTTTGATCAATAACGAAGGAGTTTATGAAATTACGCGCGTTTATTATACTTAAATGTATATAAAAATACATTTAATAAAAATTATTTTTATTAAAAGTTACTGTTTAATCTCAGACATGAACATTTGTGAAAAACACCTTTAATTGATGAACTTTTAATAACAAGACGTTCTCGAAGAATCGTTACAAAAAGATAGTTATATTGAATTACCATTACGACAATTTACGTTTTTTCACGATAACTAAAGCTCTATAAAACATAAATTTAATAAAATGCAAGATGAACAGTAAAAATTAATGTTCACCAGTA
Source organism: Tanacetum coccineum (assembly GCA_026074375.1). NCBI lineage: Eukaryota > Viridiplantae > Streptophyta > Magnoliopsida > Asterales > Asteraceae > Tanacetum > Tanacetum coccineum. The sequence goes on along the minus strand of BQNB010157159.1, from coordinate 11,310 downwards.
GGTCAAAAATATGAAAATGTAATATTTTGATAACTCGTCTTAATACGAAAGCGTGGACATAAGAAATGTAAGAAACGAGCTTAAAATGAAGAAATTGCGTCGTTTTTACTATTGAGATATTTATAACAAACCTATGTGCTTTTTTAAACTTTATAAATATGATTTCACAAACACGATTGAATGGTGATGTAGCTATATAGAATCATATATGGCATTAGTTGACATTCCGTTTGCATTCCGTCATTTCTGTGACGCATTTTTGGTTGTTATTTGGATTATAATTAACTCTAAGGTGAGTTCTAGCCCACATTTTACATTTTATCGATTCACAAGTTTTGGGGTGGAGGAAACCATATTCATGTTTTACAATTGGAAGCAAGTGGGACATTTCACATTTCGATTACGTGTTTGCCAAAGTAGCACGATAAAACACCTTCTGAGCCCATTATATTGAACTGTCAATTACTAGTTTTGAGCGCAAATGTTTATATATTAGATCTATTTGGGGATTGGCATCCGTTCGGTGGCGTATGCGTCATATGCTCACTGTGCCGGTTTGCTGGACAACGAACGTATACCATGTCGGACATAGGATGTTGCGGGTTAGAACATCATCACGGGCAATGTTGGCAATTTATATTGCATTTCATACATGTCGAGCTTCAGTGTCATGAGCTTAGGAAAACGTAATTACATTTTATGATGTTTGCATCTGTTGCATTATCATGGGGAAATCTTGCGGTCCTACATTATACATTTTATAAACCTATGAATTCACTCAACAATATGTTGACGTTTTAAGCAATGTTTTTCAGGGGATCAATAAGGCACGAGGTGCAAGGGATACATTGGTGGTTTTGATTTGGATGTCATGCATTAAAGATTTTGTCGCATTACATTTTGTATATCTGTTATGGGCTAGAAATCTTTGTATTTTGAACAAGTAAACAAGTGAAGCTTTGGGCTTTTGTAACAAACAATTTGTTAAATCCAATGTATCAGTTTTAAACGGCTTTTAATGGTCGTTCTTATATATATCTTGTGTTATTGATCTATGAAGTACCACCCCCAACCCATATTCTGCTGCGACCCAATTTGGGGGTGTTACAGCTATTCCTTGAAGCCCACTCCTAGTATAACTTGGCCATTACTCCTCTCGAACTTAGCCTCCAAGATTTCAGACACCCTATATAAACCCGAAACCTCCACACTTTAAAAACTCACCACAAAATTAATCTATTACTCTAACCATGATCTAAACAAGTCCTAGGAAAGTTAAGAAGAAAGAATAAGCAAGTAGAAACCAAGAACCAAGAAGGAAGCTCTTGATTCATCTCCAAATAGTATTCGGGTTGTGTTTTTGCTCCATTCGACCCATTTCATCATTTCGTGTACTTGTAAGCTTTTTATCTCATTCAATAAGCTCTTGTATTATTTTAGATCATGTATAAACTGAATTTAAGCCACTTGTATAAGTTCTTGAACCACAAAACCATTTGTTTGGTTTTCCTAAACCAAACCGTGCCCTAAACGCACCCTAAAACCCTAAAACCCTAAAACCCTTTTTTTAAAACCCTAATAAGCTATAAGCTATAAACAGGTCCTAAAAGCTATTTTAATAAGCTAACCTATCATTTTTATAAGCATTAAAACAAACCCTAAAAGCTCTAAGCTTTTGGATCTTAGTTTTAAAACCAAACGCACCCTAATTGGATTTTCGAGCTTAAAAGCTCATTTCATAAGCTATGAGCTTGCTAAAGCTATAAAACCAAACTTATTTTAGCTTATTGTGATAAGCTAAATGCTGCAAAACTAAGTTGGATTTGAAAAATACAAGTTTATGGATTTTGGACTAGAAATGTAAATCGTTTCATGTAAAGGGGTATATATTGTAAATTCTTGAAACTTATAACTAGAGGGGCTGAAATTGTAATTACCCTAAAGTTAAAACCACAAGGACTTGTTTTGAAAATTTCCAAAGTTTAAGGTTTAAATGTTTTAAATATAAAGTAAAGGATTAAATTTGTAAATATATATATACCAAGGGTATATATTGTCATTTTTAAATTCTTAAAGGTATAAAATGTAATATTTTTATATTAATTATAAAAATATATTTAAATATTATAAGACTTGATTTTATTAAAGCCCGACACATTTGTCATAATCATTCATCGATCGAAATGCTATAGAACAATTATGTTATATATCTAACATAATTTATCACCGTTAGCTTTTGAAAAACTTAAAATAATAAAATCTTATCATTTAAACTATAACGTATCACGTTACTAGGGAATTTCATGTGAGGGGCTTTCATTTGGGTAGACGTTTTGACGAGTTGCTGGATTTACGATTTAAAGTGTAACACCCCCAAAATGCGATACGCAGCGGAATAGAACGATTGGGGTGCTACTTCATAATACATGCACACGAGTCACGGTAAACGACTTTAAAAGAAACGTTTACTAATAAAATTTTGGTTGAAAGATCAGAGTTACAAGGTCCCACTAAATTTTCATAAAACTTATTCTTAATTAAGTTGCAAAGTGACAATTTGTCTTTTGAAAACAATGTATCCAATATACAAAGTTCACCAAAAGCTTACGTCCTTCGATATCAGCACTTATCCATCCAAATTAAGCAAGCTGATACTGAGATAAACTTGTAAACCGTCAACAAAAAAATGTTGGTGAATCCATAGAGTTTATAAATGGTAAATCCGAAACAAAAGTATAGTGTCAACAAAACGTTGAGTGAATTCATAGAGTTTACAATTAACACATAGAACGCATATTTTGGGTTCCACAAAACGTATAACGTTGGCTCGTAAGTCAAGTTATAAAAATAGTGATTTCCAACTAAAGAGCCCGTGTACCGAAACTTAACACATTCATCCCGTAGGACGAAATCATGTCCGAGAAGTATGTCACTTCTCCTAATACTAACCACAAAATGTCCGTTTGACAGGGTGGTCCCAACGGATTCAAACCCCGGACAGGGTTGTCAAACCCAATAGATCTATTTAATGCATTAGCGTTCACCAACACATGGTAACTAACGGTCACACATCAAAAAGGCATATACTCAGTAGTGAAGGAATCATATTCAAGTATCAAAACAGTTTGAGTTCAATTTCACAAAACAAACAATCTATCCCCCTCGCGGAGTTAAAAACACATTGAAAACTTTAAAGCGAAGCTATGAACTTACCTTGATCAAAAGCCGATGATTAAACAATGAAGTCTAGCACGAAAACCCACAAACGCAATAACGACCTATAATTAGAGTCGCTCGATTACTATACCGAAAAAGTATAACCGACGATGCGTACATCGTATCAACAAAAATCACGTATATATATATATATATATATATATACATGTGATGAGAAATCCACTTGCGCCTTAGATCCTAAAACCCTACAATATTAGGTTACGATCGGTCTTTTGTTAAATCGTACATTGCTTAATCGAATACTTTCTATTTTAAGAAACTTTCTATTTTTGGACAGTTACTATATTCGGAAAGTTACCATATTTAGTAAGTCTCGTTATCAAAATATATTTGTGATAATATTTAGTTATCTCGTCGAACTTTCGACATTCAAGTTGATTATTAGTTACCCATATCGATATTATATCCCGTACGTTTACGAAAAGTTACTATTTTTAGAAATATATTGATTTATAAAAGTTGCTAAGTCTAATGTTATACTCGTAAAAATAATAACGTTTATTATTTTTATAAACATTCCATAAGTTTTATATTAACCCGTTGACTTTTTAAAGTCAACATTTGACTTTCTTTGACTTTTATAATTATACATATTTTTACCCAAATCTGACCCGGGTCAAACGGCCCTCTAAATCACATTTTCATGATTTGGACAAAGAAGAGATTTTATGCGAAACGATATTCCGGACAACTTTTTAGTTTTATCCGAAACCTGAATCTCGACAAAAAATGACCAAAATGCCCCGGCAAGTTTCTGCAGGAACTTGTATTTTTAATAAAAACGCAGCAGTTTGACCATCGGTTTTGACCTGCTATATCACGTTTTCGTGACTTTGACCAAAAAGAGATTTATAAAAAACGTCATTCCGGACAACTTTCGTGCTTCGCCAGAAGGCTGAAACGGATAATTATATCCAGATGGGATAACAAAGATAACTATAATATATCCAGATGTGAAAGCTAAAAGTACTTTAATGATAGGCATTCCCGTGACAAATCATTGTAACAGATGACTACTACCTTCCAATGTGATTGCATAATGGTTGTACTTGTTGTACAAGTAGTCATATCCAGCTGTTGGATATCAAACCAATAGTACAAATCATACTTAATTCCGTACTTTTTGATGAAGTCTACTTATTATTTCGTTTATCTGAGACATACGACCACGTTGTTGCAAAATCACAATAACAAAACAATGAAAGAACTAGAGAGAGAAAGCATGGAAGGACACACTTCTAGTGAGAGAAAGAGAGAAATAAAACTTTGTTAAGATGGAATGAAATGAGCCAACCAATACCCTCTCCAAGCTATGGAGAGGGTATTTATACATCAAGTGGCCGGTTGGGCCTAGGGTTTCCATAGATTTTGGTCCAACTAGCTTACTAAGGTTCCAAATGTTGTTTAGGACCTGCGAGTTATATATTTAGGAGTGACCGAGTCTTTTCTCGATTTCTAACAATTATTCAACCTATGATTGACATATCTCGGATTCTACATGTCAAACCTATGTGCAATAAATAAGAAATTTGATCTACATCTTGCCAATATTATGGTAATCTTCGCCTCACATATTTAAATATGTGAAATGGACTTATTTACAACATTGCATGCTCTATTCCCATGATAGACACGAAAGACCAAATACACAAATGCATTGATAAAATCACCTTGGATCACAACTCACCCTTGTGTTAAAAATATTGTATTTGTGTCAACTAGTTTATTTTATGTGATGATTGCATGCTATGTGTATTAGGGTAGAAAAAAAAACTTTATGCAAGCATACAAACTACTCACGTATTTGAAGAGGATTCTTTTGAAATAAAACTCGGTATGGTATTGCATAACATACTAAAACACACAAAGAATAAACATGATAATATAGTTTTCTCATCTAAGAAACTATGAAATTAATTCACCATACATTATGGTAATTAATATTATCAATGTTGACACAACACATCGATCATAAATCCGATATATTATTCTTAGCAACACTTTGCTATTGTAGAATGGATTATGTGTCCAATATGTGTAAGTTATCCAAAAGGATTGAAATACACATTAAAATAGGTTTGACAACTTGGACTACTCATCCGAGATCCCAAGTATTTTCCTTGTGATACAATGGAAATAAAGTTATCAATTCTCAAAATCCAAAATGATGATTAAGGATAACTACACAACAAACTACAAAGGAAGTATCATGCATGGACAAACTATGGTGCATGCATGTATAACTGTAGGAACTAGCTTGTGTAACTTGATCATCAAATTTCAACCACATCCTAATTAAATCTCAACTAAAATCTCAAATCACCAAGGCATTGTTATCTTCCTAATAGAGTACTTTCCTTACAAAAGGCATAATGATGTGCTGTCGTGTAGGGTCAATATATTGATTACCAAGTTTTAAATTTATATATAGCCGACTTATCCTAAAACAACACTTTAACGGGCAGTGTACTTGATCGGGTGGAGTTTCGTGGTAAGTAGGGTGTCGAACACTAAGAGTAAGGTCGTTAACCTTATATACTATCAGTATTTTAATTAATCTAATTAAGTTAATTCTAATTACTTGTTAAACCTATGCTAAACCTAGTTCTAATAATAATGGAGGTTTTCAGCCTGAGAGACTGGCACAGGTTTTATGGTGACAATAATCAATTCAAAACACAATAAACATACAAGAAAACAATTAGAAGATAAAAGAGCAGTACAAGCCAAATGATAGAAAACTATATTAGCCATATTAAATACGATTAAATGTTGGTTAGTTTATTTAGTGCAATGATTACTTATCTCGAAGCGACATATCATTCTTAAGACTTAGGCGGGACATCATCCTAAGACCTAGATACGTTGAATCCTGTCATAATTAATGCATTTGCATAAAGCAACCTTTTAGTTTAATTATAATCTATCTAGGGATTAAAGCAATGGTGATCTTGTTAAACCCTAGCCCATCGGGACTTTACCCACTTACTGTTTGACGGTATTTTATATACTGGTAGTTCACTGTTCAAGTCTTTATCAATTAATTAAGAACATACTTGTTGAAGCATACGGGTCACCTACCGGTCCAACTAAGCTCGTAATTTAAAGACAAAGATAGAACATTATTTGTGATCCTATTGGTCCAATAATATAAAACACGATATGGAGAGCTATCCTAGTATCTAGTTCATATCCACTATTTACCTTCTTCCTCATAACATTTGAATTTCACACTCTATCATCCTCACCCTTGATCAAGCCAATTCATCAATCTAAGATACCTCATTCTTTTCTCTACCCTTGGAGTGATTTCAAACAAACATATTTTCTCTTCCACCCTTGATCAAGCCACCTCATCAATCCAAGTTACCTCATTCTCCTCTCCTCTCTTGGATTGAATTCAAATCTTAAACAAACACACTTCCCCCTCACAAACAAACACATCTTACTCACCAAACAAACACACCTCTCTTATCACCCTTGATCTTGCCACTTCACCAATCCAACTTACCTCTCTTCTTCACATCCTTACCCTTAATTTTAAACTAAGATCAAGAGGCTTCTTTCCATCACATCATGCCAACTCATGACAACTCATTCACAACCCATTCTCTCTTATCCAACATGTGCCTAAATGAATTTGAAATTCAAATTTCAAATCTTTCCCCCTTTCTCTCCAAGTTAAGAATATTTCAAGAATATTCTCTTGTACTCTAACTAGCTCCTTTAAACCTTTAGTTGGATCCCAACTAAGCTAGTTACACTTAAAGGAATACCCAAAACACCCCTTTCTGATAACTATTTTCTCTCTTCACAGTATCAGATAAGCGAATGGATTTTAAATACTTCACAAACTTTTGTATCAAATGGCTATTTGAGTTGGTTGACCTTGAGTGTATTTGAGGTGTTTATGGGTCAATTTTGTGTTTATCTTATTTTAGGCATTAGTTCATGGAAGCCACCAATTCTATTAAACCCAAAACTTCTAGCAACATAATAGTTTGTCGCCGGTGAGTTCATAACAACACGGCCGTTCAACCTCTCAGTTCTTTGGCGAGCTTTCAATATCTTAGTTTAACTCCTAAAAGTATAGGTATTACTACACTAATTTTACATTAATAAGATCATTAATAATTAGTCTATTTTTAAAAATTTTAGGATTCGTTCATTTTTTTGTTTGGTTATGGAGTTTGGATAAAAGGTTTCTCTTTAGTTGGGTTAAAAACCTTCAATGTTAGGTGGTGTTCCGGGAAGAAAGCTTTGGTTTTGTAGACCAGGTAAGTATTTGATCATAAATTTGTTGGTTTATAGGTTTTGTTATTCAACTTTTGTCGACAAGTGATGCAGTTTACATGGTTTTGAGGTTAATCGTTTTTGTATTTATTTGTGGAATGTGGTCTTACTAAAATAGCTGATGATTTCTTCATCAAGAGAATGCCGAATCGTTACAAGGTATAGTATCCCGTTATTAATGTTCTTTTCTATCTATTGGTTTTATTTTAGAATTATTTGAAAAAACAAAGGCTAAAGTATACGTGTTTGCTGGAATTGGAATGAAATGATGAAACAAGAACCACAAGACCATGTGTATTACTACACAAGTAGGTGAATACTTATCGCCAAGTATTTTTGGATTTAAAATAACTGACATTTAGAGTAAGGCATAGCTCTATATATGAATTCGGTCCATTATTTGTCACTTGGAAAGAAATATAGTTTTGACATAAGATCATTGATTTTGCGAAGTTATATTTTGGACTTTTTGTAGTAATTAGTGAAACTTAATTTTGACTTGCATATGATCATATAGAAACAAAAATTATAGATTTGATACCTGAATTTAATGTTAAGGCTTTCATCATCGTTCTTGCTATTCTCCAATAAAACCAAAACCTACTTTTTTATTTGTTTCTTCTCCAGGTCGTTTCAAGGAGATTAATAAACGCTTATAACACAAACAGTTGGACACTTAGAGTAGTCATTCTTGCCAAGTAAAATGCTATATGGATTCATACATACTTCATATTCGGGAGGATATGGGTAATTGGTTGTGGTATTTTTCTAAGGATATTAGTTATGGCTATGGGACCTTCTTCAGCTAAAAATGTCTTATAGATCCAGTTGAATAGAATCTTTTTTTCTTTTTTAGTCTGTTAAGGAGTGGTAGCCAATTCTGGATAGATCCAAATAACTACAAGAGAAACAATGTCTATGAACAATAATAAGCTATTACGGAAACTAAACTTATATTGCTAGAAGTACTAATGAATATAATAAAAACTTTGATTACTATATCTGACTCAGGTTTCAGATTACTAACTATGAATGATTGTGAAACTTGTATATATATATTTTCTAACTAATGCCGTAGGGTTCCTTTTATACACCAAGGAAAACCCTAATAGGATTACAAAATGCTTGTGAGAAGAGAAAAGAAATGCATTATATATTCGATAATAATATGCATATCTTCTAACCAGTACTAAACTAGCAGGAGTTACTTATTACTACTAACAACACTAAAATTGTTTGGATACAGACTCCTTCCTTCCCAACTTTCTCTTCATAGATAACCGAGACACACTCCTTAACCATGCCCTATGATGTGACATGATTGGGTGACTCTTCTTCTTCAGCTTCTTGATTCTTGTCTTTAATTTAATGATTTCAGCAGCCTGGGCATCCTTGGAAGCTTCCAAAGCAAGAACCATATTTGACAAGTTAGTGCAAAGAACATATAACTCCTCTAGGGTTATGCCACCCTCAACTCTGTCAGATGTGGGACCACCTAAAAGAGGACTATCATGGGATGGTTGAACCTGATCCCCTTCACTCCAATTAGTGCCCTCTAAAGGGTCCCTAGAGTCTTGGGTAGTGTCATGGCTAGATGATGAGGCAGTCATAGGAGGTTGGTCTCTTATAATAGGTTGAGTAGGAGAGGGTGTTGGTTGGGGTTCAGTGGGTTTTTCTGAACCTTCACCCTCAAGTGCTTGGTGTGGCACCAACATAAAATCAAAGAGTGGAGTGACTTTTCCTGAAAACTTTACACCTTTCCTGTACATGTTTGAGAAAACCTTTTGAGTGTGAGCTGGTGTAACATAAACATCATTAAAAGGTTCATCAAGCTCAATTTGATTATTCAAGAACACCATTAAAAATCTTGGATACATAAGAAATTTCTTTTTAGAAGTATCCTATTTCCTCAACATACCATCAAAAATAAGTTTAGAAAAGTTAAACTTTTGATTTGTTGCCAAACATATAACAGCTGAAACAATATTTGTTGAAAACTCATTCCAGCTTGTAGATTTTGAACTTAGGCAATGAAGGATGGTATGTATCAGATACTTCCATTGAGGAGAAAAGAAGGCTTTTTGAAAAGTTAGTTTGTTAAGTTCACCCTCATACCCCATCAATGCAAAGTTTTGAAAAAGAGCTTCATTTGTCAGGCAAGCAGTACCATCAGCATCATGAAGGAGAAGAGAGCTTCTGGTTGATGCTTCTGTTACGACTACTGCCTTGCTATCAACAGTAGCATGAATTTGCTTCTAATCATTGACTGTTTGGGAACTAGCAGTGTTCCAAAACTGTTCAATATAAGAAATATTGATAGTGGGACTTACAGTGAGAGCATAATGTATCAAACTTGATGTAAGAAAGTCTACTATATCATGAAATTCTGAATTTCCTCCTGTTCTCTCTAAACACGCGACCATATTGTGTTGATCGACGAACTCCAAATCAGTCATAGATGTGTTGAAAATGGTGAGTAAGGTGTGGGATATGTTTGATTGTGAGAATTTGAGGGTTTGGAAGAGTTAATTGAGATTTTATAAAGATGTGCTTTCGGGTTTGAGATGATCGACTAAATAAACTTGATTCTTTATATTAAAAAAAGAGTATTATAGAAGAAAAGATCAAAAAATTTCAAGTCATAGACCCCTATAAGCAAGTTGTTGGCGGAAATATCTCAACGGTTATAATTAATTAATGAAAATCTGTTATGCTCACCAACAGTAGTAACGGTAACAAGCAGCACAAACTTTTGCCTGGCAGCACCAACTTTTATGCGTGGCAGCACCAACTTTGCCTGGCAGCACCAACTTTGCCTGGCAGTACTAACTTGTTAGTTTCCATATAGTACCCTCAAATCCAATCCAAACTGCATCTTTGACCCAATCCAAGCATCAACACCATAGTTAAACACTTTTGAGCAGCGCCAACAAAGCCGGGTAGTACTAAGTGTTGATCTGGCAGGATTAACCAAACTGGGCAATACTAAGTGTTGGCCTGGCAATATTAACCAAACTGACAGCACTAACTAACTCAGCACCATATGTAGCCCTCAATCTTCATTCCAATGAACAGAATGAATCCCAAATCATCATCTCATCTAAAATCAATCTGCTAACTACAATATTTCCCAAACTGTACAACAAATTAACCTGCTAACTTGCCTCCCCTGAACTGATGCAGCTATAGATTGATCATTCCAATGTTAACAGTTAAGAAATTGAACCAACATCAAAAGCTTTAGTTAAAAGATCAGCCACATTGTCATCAGTGTGAATCTTCAGCACTTGGATAAGCTTATTCTCATAAGCATTCCTAATGAAGTGGTGCCTAATCTCAATATGCTTTGTTTTGGAGTGAAACACTAGATTCTTTACGATGCATATTGTGCTCTCATTATCAATGTAGATCTTTATGTTAATAAAATTGAACCCATAGTCTAACATCTGATTTTGAATCCATAATACTTGCCTACAGTAATTAGCAGCAGCAACATACTCTGCCTCTGTAGTAGAAGTATCCACGATTGTCTGCTTCTTGCACTGCCATGAAATAAGTCTCCTGCCAAGAAATTGACAACCTCCTGTTGTGGATTTCCTGAAACCTAGAACAAGCACAGACTGCAAACATAAATTGACAACCTCTTGTTGTACATCCACATCAGCAGCTTCTTCATCCTTGGTCAAAGACTTATGGGTCTCAATTAGAGTATTGACAGTCTTCACACTAGCAAAATCAAATTTCTTCAAGATCTCTGTAACTTACTTATCCTGACTTATA
>BQNB010157156.1:0-15186 GCA_026074375.1 Tanacetum coccineum | reverse complement strand
AAATAGTGGGAAAATGATCATTGCCAAAATTTGGCACCTCTACGGATCGATGGATCCTTCGTTATAGATTCATCTTCGATTGAGGTAAATCCACCCTATATCATTAGAGTTAAAACATCTTCCTCTTGTGAATCTCTTTCTTAAAAAGTCCAACATACATGTAACTAACCTTTAGTAAATCATCACTATCTATACAAAGAAACATTCACAATATCTATTGAGGTAAATAACCTTAATTGGATTTCTTTCATAAATGACATGCAAAGGTGAATTCTTTGAACACTCTCATTATAGAGCATTACACATTGTCACTCTTAAGCATATTCCTATGTTCTAGATTACTCATTCTCTCTTATACCTAAAACAACTTGCTTGCTCTCTCATTTAACCTTAGAATTCCATACATCTTGATTAAGATTATGTGAATCGAAATTAAAAGCATATTAGTTGAGTCATATTAGGCCTTGTATGAAGAGACAATACAAATTTCATCTTTGCCACACTTCATTAGGAAAATATAGGTATTCTATTTTGTCTAACTTGAGAATGACTACTGGAGTAAAGTTGGGTTCGTGGTATAACCTGTAAAAATGGTTGTGTTTAGCCTGAATTGAGCACCACTAGTAATAGTCTCATATTCATTCTCTAAATTGACTAAATGGCTCTTCCTAAATATGCCTAATGATAGTCTACATCGATAAACTTTGTATCTCGTTAGGAGTGCACACTAAGCAAGTAGATATTAGGGTTCTTCTTAGTTAATCTAGACTACTTGCATCTCACATATGTGCTTTAAAGTTTCAATATGATAACGTGCTCTCATGTAATGCAATTATATGCTTTCATGTTTATCTTAATGCTCAATGTTTATTTGCTTAGCTATTGAATGCATGTCTGTTGTAAAAGCGTTTGCCTTTTTCTAGCAATTTAAATAAAATTTTCCTTAGTTTATCTAAATAACACATGCTCCTAAGTGCTAAATGCTAACATGTTTTACATGATGATTGCATTTAAAATTATCACCGTTTTGTATGCGTCATTTTACATGACTTACGTGTTAATTGTGCACCTACACTATGTTAGTTTAATGTATGACAATTAATATTTAAATGTCATATAGTCTTACACATTAATCTTGTTGATTATTATGTTGATGCATGCTTAGATTAACTTGCATGATTATATATATATATTCTCACACTATAATATTTTCCTTTGCGTCTACGTCACAAATCTAAAAAGTCAAAAGAGTCGTAAAATGGTCATAAATCTCCTAGATTCTTCATTCACACCTTCCTTTAATCCATCATCTCCCTTCTTCTGAATCATCCAATCTTTCATCAAGAAAAGGGTTAGATATAAAACAAATCTAACGCTCCTCCAACTAGGTTTGACAACTTGAATATTTTATCCGAAATATTCAAGTATCTTTAACTTGCGATCGCAAACGTTAAAGGTCATATCCGAAAATTCCTATTCAAGCCGTTTAACAACATAAGTTAAAACGCTCTTCTTTCTTTTTGACGAAAACATTCTTTCTCTTCTACGAAACATTCTTTCTCTTCGACGAAAACATTCTTTCTCTTCGAAGAAAACATTCTTTCTCTTTGATGAAAACACTCTTTATCTCTCGATCACACCTCTTCCTTCTCACTCAACCACGCCTCTACAACCATAGAGATGGCTAATCTCTTTCCTCTACTATTTCCGCTACCACCTTTAAGATAACCATATACCTCGTCGTGTTATTGTTTTATGAACATTCACAATGCTCGAGAAGAGCTACATAACTTTGTGAGTATAGTTTATCACACGCTAACCATCATCTGTCTTGATATTTTCAAGATCGTCGTCTCTATCTTCGTTTGTTTTATTATTGTTATTATTATTATTATTATTTTCACGTACGGAACACACCAAAGATACGTCACCATTTCCTTTAGGACAATGTCCAAAAGGAAACATCTCCATCGAAAAGGTTGCGTTTGAAGATAACATCGCCGACATTCTTTCTTTACCCCTCTAACACGATTCGTTAAATTATCAAGGTTTAGGAATGATGGAACACATTCCATAAATCGTTCTCTTCTTTTCTTCTAGTTTCGATTATGGTTCGCGTTCCATTCCGTGTCGTGACAACTTAATTACTTCATCCGAAGTATTTTAAGCACTTTTAACTTGCGAAATGCAAATTAAAATGTCACTTCTTTTGAAAAATTCATCAAATTCCCAAACATCCCACCTGTTGGCGGTCCGACGGCCCCCAGACCTATTCTGGCGGCCCCCAGATATGTCTGGGACCGCCGGCAGCAGGCATGTGACATGTGTCATCTTTTTTTCAAATCATAAAATGAACACCCTTTCTCTCTTTCTCTTCTGCTACTAGCTAACGTCTACTCTACACCCAAACCTATGCCCAATATCTCTCTAAAGATCAATGGGTCATCATCATATCCCAACACTCATAAGCGTCGTTGCTTATGTTGTCAAAAGTCAAGTGAATTTCATAATGAAATGCGTCTCATTCTCAAACTCAATCCTTACAATCGTCATACTCACAAATCCCCTCACATCTTGGTCCTCACTTCTCGTAAACGTCTTTTCTCACCTCAAATGGCCTTTTCACTTCTGAACGGTTCTTCTCACTTTCAAGAGTCCTCTCACTTCTAAACGTTTCTTCTCGCCTCTAATAGTCTTGTTACTATTAAAATTCCTCTTATATCTCTTGACAACTTAATTATTTCATCTGAAATATTTAAGTAATTTGCGAAATGCAAATGTTACTCCTTCGCAAAACCTTCCACTTTCTAGAAAGTGAAGAACATCAAGAAGATATTCAATCTTTAAGTGTTATTGAGTAACCACGTTGTTGAGTCTCTCATTATTCTTCCACCTTGAAAAGAACTACACCATCATTTCACATCCCACCTTTAATTCCTCAATATTGTCAACCAACAAAACACCAAACAAACCTTTGAATTCCCAATCATCCACCTTTTTCTTGATATGATCACCTGCACATCAATTGTTAGTGCAAATGATATATCAATCTTTTCTAACAACCTCTCGTCAACACGTTCCTTCTTTAGACTATCTCATCCTTCCCCACTTTTTGGCTCTATGGAATCATCTTCATTCAAATCTAAGAGCATATCGTCCCATCCTCATACTTTTATTCTTTTATTCTTTGAGAGTATAATATATATATATATATATATATATATATATATATATATATATATATATATATGACATTTTTTGCTAAGATATTAAGTGTCATTCGTCTACTTTTAAAAAGTCATTCTCGTAATATTTTTGTGTCAATCAATAAACGAATCCAATTCTTGTTTATTAAAAGTCGTTCTAATCTTTCTCTGTAAACGTACGTCTTGAGTCTTTTAATTATATCATTTAAATTGTTTTTTTTAATAATGATTGCATGTGTCTAGCTTCTAACTTTCTTTCAAAAATGTCATACTTTAGAATAATAAAACCTAGAAGTGCATGTCTAGTTCCCCGTTAATGTTTTGCTATATGTATAAGGCACTTGTCAACTAACTTTTCTTTTGTACCACTAATATCTTGATTCCTTGGTGCCCCAAACAAGGGGGAGCATACACCGAAGGGGAGAACTTGCAAGCGTTTTGCTCATTTAAATTGCATCGAACTTCTTTAGCATCGATGGTAATTTATTTAATCCATGGATCCATTAGAGTCAATATACAAGGAATGTAATAGGGATGCAATAAGCAAGGGGGAGCTAGGAGATATGTGGCCAAATAGCATGGATTTGGTTTAACCATGATGATAGAAGACTTCACTATAATGATGCAAGCTCACCTTTATAGGAAGATAGAATTAGGGATTGTCAAATACGATGAAGGGTTTATTCATAATCCAAATACTTCACCTCCTCCACTTCAAAATCACCCTAAACCTTAAGGTCATCCTCTCATACCTTCAACTTATATATTTGAAGTACCTACTTTCTTTTCATGCCTTCTTCTCATCTATCACAACATCCTCTAAATTATCAAAGAAACACAAAATCACCTCAACCGTATTTCTCATGTTGTCTTCTCATTCCTCCAACCAATATACTTGGATCACCTACCTTTTCCTCATTCCTTCAACCTATACACACAAAGTACCTACCTTCTTCTCTTGCCTACTTCTCATCTCTCATGACATTTTCTAAACTAACCAAGGAACGCATAATCACCTTCACCTTTATTTCTCATATCTTCTCCTCATACCTCAAACCTATATACTCGGAGCACCTATCCTCTTCTCAAACCTCCAACCTATATGCTCCAACCATAATCCACATTATACCTTTTTGCTTTGATAAAAGGGGGAGAAGGAAGTGTAAACGGGTAACTTTTAAACTTTACTATGTGTTATAATTTACATAGTTTGTCATCATCAAAAAGGGGGAGATTGTTAGTGCAAATATTATGATATTTAATCTATACGATCTCTTTATGTTTTGGTGATGCCAAACATGTAACTTGTAATACATAACGTAAAGTACGCAAGTTACTCATAATCACAAATCATCAATGAATACATGCATCAACAACACTCGATGTCTCAAGTCTGCATCAGCACCGACATTTGTTTGCACCCGACGTAAATCACGTAAGGTATGTACAAACAAATTAAACTTGTAGGATGATCAAAGAAAAATATTTTTTTTCTTAACCATTACATTTCTACAAAAGTATTTTTCATAAAAATAAATAAAATAAAATACCTTTTTTAATAAAAAAATGTTTTATTTTAAATAAAATTTGAAATATGGTTTTCCCCCCAAAATGGAAGCTTCTATACCAGATACAACATTCCCCACAAAAAGACAAAAAGTGGAGCGTAGTCTAGTGGCGGCCCCCTTATAGGGTCGGCAGCCCCCTAATATATCTGGGGCCGCCGGGACCGCCATTGTCAGACTGTCAGCTTTCTGCTCCTATAAATAGTGGGTCATCTCCAATTGATTTCATAACCCTTTTGCACGAATTTCTCTCAGTTCTTTCTCTCTCTAGATCTCACTAAATCTTTCTAAATCTTTGATCATTTAACTTGTTTAATCTTGTTTAAATATGATCCAATCTTCTACTCTTTCCTTCTTCCCTCAAGTGCAAGAGAAGAACTTCGGTCATCTTCAAGATCCGAAGTTATGTAGTCTAGTTAGTCTATTTGTTACATATAGATCGATTCCATGTCTTCTAATCTTTTGTAGTTTGTGGATCCAAATGATGTATATATTTGGTTGAGTTGATTGTGGGTTGGTTAGTATTTTAGGCCTTAAAATACATTGGTGAAGTGGTAGATTAGTTCTAGCTAAGATTATACAGACATCTAGCTTAGTGTCAAAAATAATGGAAATCGACGCGGTTTTATGTGTTTAGGGCCCATAAAATACAAGGTTTGTTAAGTGAGGACCATAAAACATAAACGGGTTTGTTATCACCTGAAGACTACTCGACATCTAGCTTAGAGTCGGAAAATAAATTAAGCAATGATAAGTTTTCTCAGCCGAAAGGAGCTAGTTGAATAGGTGAAGTAACTCTCGAGTTGGATACTCGAGGAGTGGAGTAGGGTGAAGAGAATCTTCATGACCAAACCACTATAAATCATTGTTTCGGTTTGCATTTCCTTTTACCTTTCTCTTTACTTATGTCTTTACATTTATCGCCTTACTTTTACACTTGCATTGTACTTATGATTGTGTGAATTGTTATGTATGGTGTGTTAGTCATGGTTGTGTAGTTCTTTGTAGTAAACATTGAGAGTATGGATATATTGGTAGAATATGCGCTAGTTATTGTAAATCCATTATCGACACTTCTCATATTGCGTCAAACTTGATTGGTGATTTGATACAAATAATCTAGTGCAAAAACCTCTTCTGGAGGTAGTCCCTTTAAAAAAGGCGGACCCCCTGATGTACTGATGGCCCCAGTATATATATAGGACCGTCGACAGAGCAGTTGATATAATAATTGATACAAAAATAAGTTTTTAAAAGGAAACGAATCACACCCCTTCTACGTTTCACAAGGGCCCCCGACAGCATGAAATTTTGATGCGTGATGACCATTATAACTGTATTGCCACCATCGAACATTATGTGGCTAAAGGTAATTGTGAACTTTTTTAATATGATTTTAGAATAGTTTAGTGATGAGGTGGCCACATAAGAATTGGGTGGAACGCGTGACAAATAACAAGTAAGCATGAAGCATTAGTCACGATATACATATAAATAGTGACAAATATATGTCACACACTTAAACAATGGACCAAATGGCATATATGGTCACATGAAGTCATTTTTTTATGTGTTCTATATCATACAGATCAAGTTTTGTCACACAGATTTAAGGGTGACTGCATCTTTTGCTAATTATTTAGCCACATATGAATTTGGAACGCGTGACAAATGAAAAGTAAGGTTAATCATTAGTCATAATATACATATAAATAGTGACAAATATATGTCACACACTTGAACACTGTGACCAAATGCCATATATGGTCACACTAAACGTTTTGTCACACATTATTTAAGTGTAGCCAAAATCCAATACATATGGTCACGTAACTTAATATGTGTGTTTAAAGTTTAGTTTGTGTTAGCTTGCCAAAAGCTAATGTGTATAGTCACATTTACTTCTAGCACGATCATGTGATTATATGCCTTTACAATAGCCACATCATATCACATATGTGTGACTAAATTATGTTTATAACCACATTTAAGGTGATTATATGTGACCAATATATTCATAACAGTCTCAATGTAGAGTACTTACATTGAGAACTATTAAAAAACAAAAAAGTTTGGCTCTTCATTCTCCTTCTCCTTCTTCCCGCTACTAATTTTCCCCAAAATCAAAACCTCAAAATTTCCCCCTTATTTCTCCATTGGCTAACACACTCATCTCTCCTTATCCAATTCACTTTTCTTTTCCATACATATAAGCGTCATATATATACACCTGTCACTTTTACCCCCAAAACATGTTCTTTATTCTTCATAATTTTGGATGCCATTATTTGTTCTTTTTACGTTCACATCCAACTTTACTAATCACACTCACTTCTCAGATAGTACTTCATCTTCGTGCTTTTCTCCCTTCTACTTTCAAAATTCATATTTGCTGAATAAATCTATATACACAAAAACCATTACCCACATCGATAAGATCTAATTGTATTTGATTTAGGTATGTTTAGTCCTATTTAATTCTAATATTTAATTCTAATATGTTGTTATATATCCTCTATTTATTTGAATTTAAATTTTTTATACCCTAATCATAATGGGGTTTTTAGTATGATGATTTATATCCAGGGTTTTGTTGATGATTCTTCATGTTAAATGTAATTTAATTCAGTGTTGTTAAACTTGCATTTCATTTTTTTTTAATTATATTGGGATTCACTATAGAAAAAAATTACTGATTTATAGATTATCCTTATCTACAAGTGTTCTATGTAATGTTTAGTTGTAAAAATTGGATGAACTTACTATTGTGGATATAATGTTTAGTTGAAATAGTCCATATAAAATTTAGTTGAAGTTGTTTGATATAATGTTAACTTGAAATAGTTATCCACCCGGTGTTTGATATCATTTTTAGGTTCTCTCCACCAAGTGTTCAATATAATGTCTAATACGATGAATATTTTTTAAATTCAGAGGTTCCTAATTGTATTAGTTGAAATAGTTGGATGAACCTACCGTTGTGGTTTGCTTTTAACTCCCAGTTGGTTCATTTTTGGCTAGATAAAATTTGGTCATAACAATTTTTTTCGTGGAAGTTACTTACATGTATTTGACTTTGGAGTGCATGTCTAACTATATTTTTGTAATCGCATTGCTTCTTGTAGGATGTTGATCTTCTTGAGAAAGCTACCATCTACTTGGTAAAATTCCTTTGTTTGATAGTGAATTGCATCTAATGTCTTAATGATATGCTAATAAAAATAAGTTGATTTGTTATTTTGTAGGTGACGCCTAATCTTTATGGGAATTTAGTGGCAAATACTGCTGCTGGTATTGCTGGGGGCACTGGTATCATGCCTGGAGGTTTGTGTGCCTTCTAAACTTATTATGAATCAATCTAAAGAACTAAATTACTGAATCAGTGTTGCGATCAAATACGCAAGATTAATTTTACTTGAACTGAATGTGGTTACTTTTTTTGCTTTTTATGGTTTGCTGATTTGTGTTTAGCATAGGGACTAAGGAGCATGATTAATTTATGAATTATAAGCTTAGGTAAATTAAACCTACAAGTGAAAATGTCACAACCCGCAAATTTCAGAACTTTAAATTACTATTTTACCCTTTGACTTTTTGGTTCCGACTTGACTTTTTGACCTTTTACGGTGATATAAAAATAATTACCGCGTAGCCGGTAAATTTTTGAAACATATTTAAATAATAAATCATATTTATTATTACTTATCTCTCAGTTACAAATTTATTTTTCAAATTTATTTGACTTACAAACGAGAAGATATCTCGCAAATTGTGAAAACCGCTTACAACGCGTACCGACACGATAATAATTAAATTATATTTAATTATCAAAATTTATTTAATAAAAATAATTAATAAATTATTTAACATTTTATTAAAAAACGTTTGTTAAAAACGCGAATATTTAAATTAAAGTTTTATTTTACGGACCAAGCTTACCCGTGATACCCGATGACTACGCAAATAAATAATAAACTTTGAAATAAATTTTATAAAACATTTATTAAATAATAGTCATGTAAATACTCATTTTCGTAGAAAAATTATTTGGAAAACAACGGCGCAATTTTCGTGTTTTGAATCATCCGTTAACTAGCCAAAACAGCCCCAAACCATAATAAACAAAAGGTTTTACACTTTTAGCCCCTGTGGAAAAGTTACACCATCTACCCTAGACTATCCTACACTTGCTACTTTGTTTTAATAACTTTACACTATATAAACTAAACTAATTAGGGTTTCCCCTCATTTTTGTTATAACCCTAGCACACACACTTCCTCCCTCCTCTCCATCTTTTCTGACGCCATCTTCGGCCACCTCCGGCCAGATTCCGCAACCAACCGACATCACCTCCACCATCGTCATCCCCACTGTTATCACGATTCACCCTTATAAACACAAATCCGGGGCTTGGTAAAATGTAAAGAAAAGAAACCATATTATAAGAGAAAAAGATATGATATGGGAAGATGTGTGTGTTGAGAGAAAACACACACTTACACACTTTCAAATGTGAGCTTCACCCCTCCATGGAAGTATAGAGGGGGTATTTATAGTCCTAGTGACACACAACTATCGTAGCTTGTCATTATTAGTCCCTATGTGTCACACTATAAATAAACTAATGTAATTCCGTGTTTGTCACCATATTTTAAGGCTAACACCCACCACGACACACCATCACCCACGCCACCTTCTCCACGACTGCCATCACCAACCGACATCACCTCCACCATCGTCATCCCCACCACGACACACCATCACCCACGCCACCCTCTCCACAGCTTCCACCACCAACCGACACCAAAATCTACACCACCGTCGCGCCTCCTCGCCTGACCCACCGTCTCTACCTTCGTACCAAAGCCGCCACGGCTCATCCCCACCAACGCTACTGCCACCGCCACCCTCACGCCACCACCACCACTACCCATCTCCTCCACCGCTGTCCCGCCACCAGCCGCACCAAATGGGTGCGTGTGGTTTCTAGATCTGCACCACAAGGGTGCGTTTGGTTGTTAAATCAACCCACAAGGGTGCGTTGGGTTTACCAGCCACCATTAGGGTGCGTTGGGTTTTTAGCAGCTTTAGGGTGCGTTGATTTGTCGTTATCAGCTTTAGGGTACGTTTGGTTGTTCTTAACAGCCATAGGGTGCGTTTGGTGTTAGCAGCAACCATTAAGGCGTGTTTGATTGAAATATCGATTAATAAAAATATTACGAGTTTTATTAAATTAAAAATCGGATTTAATGGTGGTTTATTGGTTAAATAAAAGTGATTATTTATTATTTTTGACTTTGTGGCTAACCACCCAAATAGGGTGTTTGTTTCTGCGTTTTAGAGCCAAAAGGGGTGTTTGGTTATGGGTTTAACAGCCCTAAGACGACGTTTGTTTCGCTGTGTAACATCCCCAGCGGGGGCGTTTGGTTTAGCAGTTAGGGTGTGTTTGGTTTTACTTATTTTGTTACTATTTAGTTTCGTTTAGATATAGATATTGAAACACGCGCGTATTTTGCAACATGGTTTGATTAAAAGGGGAAAACGTTGAATTTTGTAAAAAATGAGAAACGTTGTATAAACGAATAGGTCATGCCGAAATTTATATAAATTTCTATACTTGGTATTTTTCACTAAAATAAAATTAATTTAATAAAAACCGATAAAAGAACGAGATAATAGTATTAAGATTATTAATTTGTAATGATACAATAAACAGTAAAATAAACGAAACTATACTTTAAAACAAGGCAACAATTATTAGTTTAAAACGCGTAACGAAATACTAAATTATAAAAAATTATTTTATAATTCCTGACTAATAGACAAAATAATAACTTTTGTAAAAACTTTGAAAACATCGTTTACTTAATTCGTAACTTTAAAAACGAGCGTTTACTTTTACACAAAAACTTTATTAAATTAATTGGTGATTTCCGAACATGTGTCGAAATAAGTTGTTACAATTAATTTTTAACCTAATCATGCAAAAGTAATATATACTTCGATTATTTATTTGATGGTTTGTCTTTGTTATATAATTCACCATATGAATTATATACTTGTTCATTTTTCATATGTAATAATATATACTAAATATATTAAATACTTTGCTTTTACCTTTTGGTTTATTTTATTTAACCAACCACCAAACTCTTACAAATTGTAATCTAAATCCTTTATCAACGTGTCGCGTTGATGTACTCATCCATCGGAAAACCCAAATTCGTCGTCCTAAGCTAGTGGGACATAGCCGTTAAGTTAAGTTGTATCTTCTTGGTCGAGCCATTCCGTTTTCCGTTTGTGATGTGCTTATTATTTGCATCTCTGCTAATAGTTCTGCAACATCAAGGTGAGTTCATAGCCCCACGTTTTACTTGTTTATATTTACCTTATAACTTTTGGGTGAAAAATCCGTTTACAAACTTATTACCATAATAGATTCAAACCATATAAATTGTTCGATGGCAAACTTGGTTAATGAATTTATTTCATACTTTGTTTTTATTTATGGAAGCCAATTACTTAAAGCCTTTCTTTTGGAAATACATTGGTTGATTTTACTATGGACACAAGTATCTTGATCTACTTTCCCTGTTTACGTGTTGCCTAAGTTACGAATAGACCACTAATGCCCGAACTATCATGAACCGTCAATTGCTTAACCGACTGAGTTCAGGTTAATTAAGGCGTGATTGTAAAAAAGTAGGAACTATGGGACAAATTACCCAGTCCTGGGTAAGTACGCTTAACTAGTTTCGGAGGTCCCCGACAACGGATATAAACATGGTCGGATTTTCATAGTGATCTGGTCGGATACTCTATAGGCGAGTAATTCTATTTAGCATATAAAATGCTTCCTTTTAAATTGAGCTTCGGTGTCATGAGCTTAGTGCAACAGTAAATATTTTTATGTGAAGTTGTATTTGTTATAACTGTCACATATGTTCTATAACTTGTGGTCCACACTGCTTTTGTTGAACGTTTCAAATTGTTAAATGCTTTTCATAATACTTTGAATGAAGCTGTATTCACTAAACATTTTTATCCTAATAAATGTTTTAATTAAACTTATGAATTCACTCAACTTTATGTTGACCGTTTTTAGCATGTTTTTCTCAGGTGATTAGCTTTGGACTTCTTGACGTGCTATGTGGAGTCTACGTGCAATATGATACCTTTTATCAAGACTTTATTTCTCTTTCATACTCGTTGTCTTTTGAAAACCAAATTATGCTTCCACTACATTTTACTTATGCTTCCACAAATGTTTAATTTCTTTTATATCATGTAAAACTTATCTATTTTAAATAATGCAACAGATATGATTTTCAAAACGTCCATTAGTGGTCGTTCTCTCGTGCCTTGTGTTCAAAATATGATGACGTTACGTCCCCGGACACGTATTCCGTCCAGGCCCTGTTTAGGGTTGTGACAGAAAAACAGAGCTCATTCCATGTGGTCAGAAAAAGACCATGAGGCAATGCAATTAAATCATCGTTGGCTAAAGTTTTGCACAACGTATGCTTACATGTTTGCAAGACATTTATGGTTAAATATGAATAAAATCTCAGAAGGTTGCAAAGATAGTTTTATTTGAACCTAAAATCGTAAGCAATTAGCATGAGAAACATTAAAAATACTAATCTTAAGCTACTAATATCAAAGGTAGAATTATATACAATAAGATGCTTTTCCGATATCCTGCAAAGCGATAGAAGTCACATAAGAGGCAAACAGAAATAACTTGGACGTGTGACTTCAAATCACAGATTATGGTTACAGTGTGCTGCATTTGGACATCAGTTAGGATCTTCTCAAACCCAAACTTCTTGAACCATTTTTAACTGACCCATTCTTAGTGTGTATATATCCTTCAATTACCCAAACTAAGCCATTTTGAAGGTTACACAACTACCCATTTTAATTGTCGCACAGACTTATAATAAACTCAAACCTGACCAATCCTCGTCTAATAAAAATTCAAACAGACCCATATTGGTAACCAGTTTCTTTGCCTAAAACCGGTTTGGCCCCGCTGTTACTTTTCTACCCGCTGTTAACAGATATAGTAGCAAAGGGGTGTTTAGCAATATTCTACTGCACCTTTGATCACATGGAACAACGAAAAAGCATCAAAGAGAATTCAAAAGTATTCAGTACCTTCACTGTGGCTGAAAGTGTTTGACAAAGATTAAGGCGTTATTACTTTGGACTGATCTAATGTTTGACCCACTCTTAATTAACACTATATCGAAAAAATCCTTGGGGTTCTCGGGACCCCCCTAAGTAGTTTAGTGACTGAAATCTTCTAGCAGAATTGGCTGACTCGTCATTATTTTTATAAATCATTTAAACCATCTTGTTACAGAGACTTAAGCTTCAACTTTTTGGACAGTCCAGTACCTGATTCAATTGGGAGGTTGCCAGAATTTCGAACAGTGTAAGTGCAATACTCGGAAGAAACTCTTTTCGTAACATATATTTTAGTTTAATTTCTACTTAAATTTGAAACTCAAATAATGTTTTCCATGGATGCAGGTTTTTAAATAACAACTCGTTATCTGGAGCCATTCCCGCATGGGTATTTACAGCAAATAATAATAGAAAGATGTCAGTAAATTCATGTTTAAAGTTAGCTGGCTACGATATTTGTATATTGTAATTTACTAATTTTATCATCTACTTCTCATTTGCAGTGACTTATCCTACAACAATTTTACAGAAACACAACAACGAAATTGCGTTCCGTCTAGCTTGTAAGATTTATTTTCATTAGCACCGGAAACATCAACATTCTCTTTTACATTCACTAACCATTCGGTCACTTTTAATATAATTTCAAAGAATTTAGTAGCTTCCCTATACATCTTCCAAGCAAACAACCATGTAAGATGTATTTTCTATTCTTTTTTTTCCTCGGTTTTAATATATTTTGTGACATGGCTAAGCAAGAACTTTTATCATGTAGAAATTCTTGGTGTTTGACAGACGGACTTACTTATAGCAGAAACCCCAACCGTGAGTAGTCATTCTCTTCATGCTTTTATTGATAAACATCTCATAATTCAAACTTATATAACTTAAATGGTATATTTACTTTCTATTTATTGAAACAGACTAAAATTTATATTATTAATAGTGGCGGTCACGTATTAGAGTTTGAGGGAAATAATACGAACAAGATCTAACTAATGAACAATCTATTTCTTTCCTTCAGACGAAGATGGGCTTATAGCAGTAATGGTGTTTACTTAAACAATGATAACGTGCCATTTGTTGCGTCCACAGCAAATGTGACAGGTGGCGATATATACAGTACCGCTCGTCTTGCTCCTTTTTCACTCAGATACTATGGGCTGTGTTTGAGACAAGGTAGTTATAAAGTATGCCTTCACTTTGCGGAAATAATTTTGTTATACATGATCAAAAAGAAATAAATCATCAGCAAAACATAAGTTGATAATGTTGAGGTCCGAACAATGGTGATGATAAGTGAAGGAGTCTGAATCACTGACTTTTTGACGGAGCATAAGCATGAGAACCTCCATAACAAGAGTAAAGAGATAAGGGGATATAGGGTCACCTTGACGAAGACCTCTTTTACCCTTAAAATAGCCATGCAATAAACCATTAATGCTTATGGAGAAGGATGTAGATGTCACACACTCCATAATCCAACCAATTTGTAGGATCCCGTATAACACTTTCACTTCATATACCACACGAATCTAGATCAAGAAAAGAGAAAGAGAGATGATTTCTCGAGAGAGAAACTAGTGAGAGAGTTGAGAGAGAATTAGAGATATTATTTAGAAATGAAAAGGTTATTTTTTTTCTTTTCCAAGTGGAAAAGATATATATATACCCCGACACATTAAGAGACATTCGGGATATTTGACTAGGACCCGGGCTCGGGTTTTGCTTGGGATTAAACCCGAAACATATACAATATTAGATTAACTATCGAGCCTGATTCCTTATACTTTCCTATTACAACGTTAACTAATTGATTGACCGAGACTTAAATACATAATGAACGAACTTCATGTTCGACTCAATATTTTGAGGCTAACAATCTCCCCCGAAGTGAGTTCATTGATGACACTCCTTCATGAGATCATGAGATTGCTTTTGTCGTTAAGCTCATGTGGTCTTGGTCTTTCTCTTTGTTATTTGTTGTAGGCTTGTTCCTTCATGCTTTGCGATCTTGACTTTGAGCCTTTGTCATTGTCTTTATCGTCTATGCCATCTTGTGATCTTGAGACTTTGACCAACATTCTCATACTGTGCCTCATCTTGAAAGCTTCAAATCAGAGTTTGCGGAAGTCTTTGTCTTTAAATCTTGAGCTTTCATGATTGTTTGTCTTTGTAGAATGAGCATGAATATGTGGTAATGAATCGACTTTGGTTGATT
>BQNB010157154.1:0-15187 GCA_026074375.1 Tanacetum coccineum | reverse complement strand
ATTAACATAAATAGGCATTCGACCATTATGAGGGGGTTGTAGGCTATTAGGTATGAAAGATGGAGCATTGTGTGAGAGATACACACCGTTAGGAGTGAGATTCCCTCCTAAATTAGTCGAAGGCTGATTGCCTCCGTACATGGAGGTCAAAGTCGACTGTAAAGATTGCCCATTCTCGTTTCTTCCCAGGTGGGCTACGAGTAGTAGAGGAAGGTTTCCTCTATGACTCCCACCTTCTTCCACTTTTCATTCCGAAGGCCTCCTGTCGTCGGATTCCCTTTCAACCCTGCTCTTGATGCGGGTGTTGTGGACTCACAAGAAGTTTTACAACTCCCTAGGCAGAGCACCTAACTGTTGTAGTGTAGTAAGGTAAGACTCGGGGGGTTGTAATCGTTCTCTAAGGGAATAGCACTGTGAAGGCCGGATCGAATGTTCACTAACGTCTAGGGGTTGAAGGAAGATTATTTTTTGTATTTTTATATTTTATGAAAGCAAGTAAATCTCGGGTTTGAAGGTTGGTTTGTTTTAAACTAATTAACTACTAATCCTAATTCTAATAAACAATTATACAATGAAGCGTATTTACCTAGGATGCACTACTTCTTGCTAGCTATCCAATTCTACCTACTGCTTTGTCACACTTGTGATGATCTGTGTAAGTATTTCCTAATTCATGAACGAATTGCACAAACCCACCGTCTATGTAAAATTCTGTTAACGCAACGCACAAGTAAGGTAGTATGCAGACTATTACAAAGCCACTAAGAGTACATTACATGCATTAAAATACTTAAGAAGGATCAACCATATTAGGGGTAAGGTAGTATGAAGACTGTTACCGATGGTATCCTTTCTACACACTCACGTTTCCCTAGACGTCTATGCCAATGTAATATTTTATGGATAGTTTTCTAGAGCCTAACGCGCACACCCATCAACAAAAAGCAATAGGAAACAAGAATTATAAACTATAATCAATTATACTCATTGAATATGTCACGCCTTAATGATGAATATAAAAGATCTACAACATCAATAAGAAAACAATAAGATCTAATAAACTAATGACAAGTTTCATGCATTCCCATATAAATACTAGATGAATTAGCCAAGCATACTTGAATAAGAACAATAAACAATAAGAATTGAAGACATAATAAAGATATAATCAAGAATCCAAACCATTACAAGATGTTTATGGATGTAATAAGACCTTCTAAGTTGCTGGAAAAACACTTACCCAAACCCTAGAATTGGACTTAGGGTCTGAGGCTTGATAAAACAAAGTTATGAGGCTATATTTATAGGAAAACCTTAGGTAGGCTAATCCTGATGCCGTCACGACGACATTTTTCACCAAGTTGTAGATTTTCTCGTTGCGATCGTGTGGGCTATTGAATCATCAAAATCCGAGTTCGTTTGAAGGAGTTATGATCAAAACAATATCTGATACTTCACGCGCAAGTGGAATGGTCTTCTTTACCACGTGACACCATCACATTGGAGTTCTGATGCAGTCTCCAAATTCTTGACGCCATTTCTTTGAAATCCGTCGCAATAATTATGTCACCGTCGCTTTGAGGTCTAGATGGCGTCGCATGAAATACTGACGCCCTTCAAGCCTTCGTCGTGTAAAGTTGCAATCTTGTCCCGTTTCTTCCCAAATTGAGCCTAAGCCATGTGTATTTCCTCCAAAAGTCATCCAAGTGCTAAAATCATGAAAATAAATGATTAAGCACATAATCTGGGCATATTTTCATGATTTAGGGGGTTAAATGACCTCAAAAAAGTGTATAAAATGACATCTCATCAATTCACTTATTTTCCTAGTTTAATCAAGATTAGTACAATCCCTTGAATTAACAAGGACTAAATCACTTATAACAACAACACTTTAACATAAAATCTCATCAATCACTAAATAGATCTCATCATTTCATTTCACATTTAAAGTAATTCAAAATGAGTTTATCATTAGCAGAAAATGTCATTGTTGTCGAGGCTGACAACCATCCGACTATGCTCGATAAGACTAATTACAGTTCATGGGCAAGTGGTATGTTGTTGTACATCAAAGGTAATGAAAATGGCAAGTTACTTGTTGATTCAGTTCTCAACAGACCTTTCCAATATGGATCAATGGTAGAACCAGGAAATGAAACAACTCCAGCAACGATTAGAGCACGAACATACACTGATCTCACAGATGAAGAAAAGATTCATGAATCAGTTGATTATCAAGGAACAAACATTGTTTTGCAAGGTTTACCTCAAGACATTTACAATTTGGTTAATCATAATGAATATGCATAAGTAAGATTTGGATAGAGTCCAAATACACATTAAAGGTTCAGAGTCATCATTCAAGAGCGAGAGTCCAAGTTGATAATATTTTTTGACACATTCACTTCTATGCCTGGAGAGACAATTCATTCGTATTACATGCGGTTTGCCCAGCTGATCAATGATATGCATACGATTGGAATGACAATGAAACCACTCCAAGTCAACACAAAGTTCATCAATCATCTTCAACTTGAATGGAGTAAATTTGTCACAGATGTCAAATTAGCCAAAGATATGCATACCACTAACTTTAATCATCTATATGCTCATCTAAGGCAACATGAAGCTCATGCAAATGAAGTTCGTTTATCAAGACAAAGGTATCCAAATCAGATAGCCTTGGTTGTTAATTCTCCAACTTGTTTGAACTCGACTTAGTACTATCCTCAGCTGTCATCTGCAACTCAACAATACTACTCACCTCCTACACCACAACGTTCGTATGATGCACCAATTGTCCAACAATAACAATATCAGCGACAATTTTTCACTCAATCTCTAGCGGTTCATCAACAATAATATCAAGCACCTATTTTGCAATAGATCTATCAAGCACATGCTATTTCAGTAACCATCTTTCACAGAGTTGATTCGGACCTGTGATTTCATCCTTAACCCTTCTGATGGTCTAATTGCCAATTTGAACAAGCTAATGGCATTTGTAACCATAGCATTTGCTCTTCGTTTCCCACAAACAAACAATCAGCTAAGAAACTCGTCTAATCCTAGGAACCAAGCAACCATTCAAGATGGAAGAGTCACCGTGTAGACAGTTCAGCGAAGACAAACACAGGGGTATGCTAACAATGAGGCAAGGAACACTGCTACAAATCAGGCTGTTAACAGGCAAGGGGATCAGGTCAAGCAAGAGTGGTTAAATGTTACAACTGTCAAGAGGAAGGTCATTTTGCTAGACAGTGCACTAAACCAAAAAGGCCTAAGAACTCAGCATAGTTTAAGGAAAAGATGTTGCTGACTGAAGCTTTGGAATCATGGGCTTATTTGGATCCAAAATAATTAGCCTTCTTAGCAGATAATAGGGATACAATCATTCGAGCTCAAGCATCTCAAGAAATCCCAACTCTAGCAGCATTTCAAATTGATGATCTTGATGCTTTTGATTTTGATTATGATGATGTACCCTCGGCTAAGGCAGTTCTCATGGCAAATCTTTCTTCCTATGACTCATATGTTCTTTTAGAGGTACCATTTCATGACATAAACATAGAAAATAATGTGAGTTATCAAAGTGTGCAAAAGAACCAGTGTTTTGAACAACCATCTTTTGATAATGACACAGAAGTTGACATAACAAGTGATAGTAATATCATTTCTTATGAACAATATTTGCAAGAAACTAAAACTCCAGTTGTTCAAAGCACTAGTTCTTATGCACAGCAAGATGCACTATTAATGTGTGTCATTGAAGAAATGTCTAGTCAAGTTGCTAAATGTAATAAGGTGCAGCAGGAAAATATAGATGTAAATGAAACCCTAACTGCCGAGCTTAAAAGATATAAAGAACAAGTAAAAAAACTTTGAACAAAGATAAAAGTTTGATTTAAATGATAGAGAAAAGTATATTGATGGTCAATTAAGACAGGTTATTGTTGACAGAAATGCAAAGGTTGCGGATTTTGAAAAACAGATACACTCATTAAAACTACAACTCAATGCAACATTGAAAGTCATAAGACTTTATCAACAACTGTTGAATGTTTGAAAAAGGAGTCTAATCAAAAGGAAGATAAATATCTTGATAAAGTCATTGATTTACAAAAGAAAAATAAAGCTTTAGACAACGTGGTTTACAAAATAGGTCAGTCCACGCAAACAATGCATATGTTAACAAAACCTTAAGCTTTTTATGATGAAAGTCATAAAACAACACTTGGTTATCAAAATCGTTTTTATCTCTCTCAAGCTTAACGAAAAGTACCTGCTTTGTATGATGGCCATACTATTGTTAAGACACATAATGCTTTGTCTGTCACTGATACTTAGGAAACCTTAAATTAGCTAAAGAGAGTAGGTTAAAAATGCTAGCTAACCAAAATACCAAAGCTTAAAACCAATCATACCAACAAGAATAGTTTGTCTAATTAGTAAAATATATATATTTGTCATGTATATAAACTGTATTGGATAACTCTTAAGCAGAATCATGAAGCAAGATAATGCCAAACAAGCTGCCCATGATGAAAATTTGGTCCCTTCTGCTGACAGAGTCAAAATTGGCAAAAGCAATCTCAGAATGGATCCCTTCGTAAATCAGAGGGAGGAAACTTATCAAGTTGTTTTGGAAATTATCAAGAACACTCCATTCTACAACACCTTTCTCATTTTCGCTGATGTACTAGAAATTTATATGTAGCAGTTCTAGCTCACGATCACAAAGGTTAAGAAATTCTCTTTCTACCAATTTGACATTGACAACAAGACATGTCGATAGATGTTGAAGCTGTTTTAGAAGATTCTTGTAATATACCCAAAAGAGTTAGAATCAATCAATCACTAGCCTTCCATCTTCTGATTCTCTTCTGGAATTTCTCTGGATCTTGGCTACAAGGGTCAATTGAAACACATATCTGATATGTATGTTGATCAGATGCATCAACCTTGGAGAACCTTTGCAGCTATCATCAATAGATGCTTAGTTGAGTAATGATAGACTCTGACCGTCCAGAATTGGAATTTTGTAAGGCATTTACTACAATGCAAATGTTAATTATGCTGCATTAATATGGGAAGATTTTCAATACCAGATTGATAACCAATCAGGTCTAAAGACCAGAAGACTGAGATCATAGCCTAACCCCAGGTTCACTAAAGCTATCATCAACATTTCATGAACAAAACACAAATCATTTTCCTTCCATGAGACAAAAGTTCTCCTTATCACAACACAGTTTGATTGATGATGAAATGTTAGATAGACTGAAGTTCATTAATAAAGGATACATTTAACAATTATATGGAAAACCAATTCCAGATACTTGGATAACTGATGAAATCAAGAAATCTAAAACATACAAGATGTAATTCAAATATTCCATTAGCTTAATCCCTCCAAAGAAGGGAAGAGGTAGAGGAGCACAAGGTACTAAGGAAACTAATTCTCTAAAAGAACTTGTTGTTCTGAAGAGGACAATTTCTACCTCCAAGAAGAAACAGTCAAATGAGAAATTGGTACTTCATGATGAATCAGATGAATCTGAAGGAGAACTAGAACATAGGCTAACTGGCAGAAAGAAAAGGACACCCAGAACTGTTATCATTCAAGAACCTCCAAGTCTCCCTGTAAAGAACACGCAAGTGTCATTTGGAAAGCTTAAAGGTATTGAACTGCTATCTGATGCAACACAATTTGAAATTAAAATTTAGAAGGCACTTAAGGCAAGCAAATGTGAAAGCAGATTTCAACATCAAATT
This sequence comes from Tanacetum coccineum, assembly GCA_026074375.1. Classification (NCBI taxonomy): domain Eukaryota; kingdom Viridiplantae; phylum Streptophyta; class Magnoliopsida; order Asterales; family Asteraceae; genus Tanacetum; species Tanacetum coccineum. Next base: position 9,409 of record BQNB010157154.1, on the reverse strand, counting down.
GGTAGCTCAAGTAAAGGAGATGGTGTGAGACTAGAGGTTCTAGATGAGCTAACAAGAAAATCTTCAAACTCAAATAAAGGAGCTGGTACTTCACCAAAGGTTCTGGATGAGTTAGAAGACAAAAGTGAACCAAGAGATTAACTTGAGATTAGGGCGACCCGAGAGAGGATGAGACAGATAGGAGGCAACTTACTGGACTTACAAATGCTGACTCAATGTGCAGTGAACGGATGGAGCAGCATAGCTCGTAATGGGAGTGAGAATCGTCGACTAGAAGGTGAAATAAGAATGAGATCTGGATAATGGAGATGATTATTGAATTGAGTGAAGTCTAGATATGTCAACATATATAAACGAAATGCATCAAGCAGACAAAAAGCGGAGCTATAATCTAGGTACATTCGCCTCTTCTGCATGTCGGAGTTATACCTAAGGTCATTACAAAACTTACCTCACAACACAGCCAAGTACATTAGATCAGACGCTCAATGTACAGATCCAAAGCTGCCAAAGGGGGGGGGGGCTCTATCACCTGTGCTACTCATCAAGGCGTTTGTCGGAGACACGCGACGGTGCGATGCGGGCAGACGTCGTTGGAAATGTCGATTGCGTGTCGCGTGTTGCATGTTGGTGAAGAGTCATGACGAGGTTGATCACCATAGTAGTGAACGATGATAGTGTTTAGGGTGGTGTGTGTATAGGGGTGGTGGTGAGTGGGAAGTGAGGGGGTGGCGGGGGGTCTAGAGAGATGTGGGATTCACACTCGGATACGACGCATTATTTTAGATGCTACATTCGTCCAATATGGACAAGGTGGGGATGGAGATGGAGAGGGCGTAGCATGCGGCTGGGGTGTATCGGTTTGCATTCAGGCGTGCTAGAAGAGTAGATGGTATAACGTAGTGTTAGGGTACAGGGAGAAGCATGCGACATATACGAATTGGTAGGTGAGTGCGTAAGAGTTGTGATAGTGAGGAGTATTTTGAAAGGAGGCACAGAGACATTGTTAGGATAGACAGCGTGTTGTTGATGGAGAGAGTAGTTTGGGGTGGGATTTGGGAGTTAGTGATTGAAAGAGTCGTGGGGGCTGGACATAGTGCTATAGGTGAGTTGAGACTGGTTTCAGAGGGCAGAAGGGAAGAGGTAGAGCGTTGAGTTGTTAGGAGGTGGGTTGAGAGTAGATAGATTTGATTTTGGAGTTTTAGGTAGGGGACAGGTGTTTGAGATCACGTGGTTAAGAGTGGATGAGATAGGTGATTGGGAGACGATAGATTACATCACGTGAGTAGAACTCGATGTGAGAGAGTGAGCATGTATGGGTGTGTGTTGAGAGGTTTGTGAGTTATGCGAGATTTTAATATATTATTGATTAAGGAGAATGAGTTTTGGGAGAATGGGGGAGATAGGGGATTTGTTTTTAAAAGGAAATTATTATTTTCATTAGCGGTAGTCTCGTCTTTGTTGGTGGGTTAAGATATATAGCAGAAACATGTTTGTAAACAGTATATATTTCATAAAAAACTGCTTACCTTGTTTTTAATTGTCCTAGCCGAATTTTATCAAAGGAGGAAGAAGAAAAATATTTTTTTTCATGGTGGTGAGTTTGTGTCAATTCGAAGATTAGGTATAATTATAATCCTTTGATAATTATCATTAAAACATGTAATAATTATTATGATGGATAATTAGGGTTTCATAACATCTGTAATTAATGATATAATAAACATGTTATAATGATTAGGGTTTAATTAGGATCATATGGGTGTATTCGTTAGGGTTTAGATCGCGTTAGAATTTGATTTAGATTGGGCAGAATTTAGGGCTGTGTTGTTTGGCTGATATCATCAATGAGGTAAAAAGATTTTGTCAATTTTCCGGTACCTATGGATGTACTCAGAGATTTCTAGTTTCCATACATCCGCCTCGAAGGTTTTTGATGTCGGGAAGTCATTCTAACGTTGGTTGCAAGAAAAGTTGTCAAAACAGTAAATACGAGTCAGATTACGAGGTATAACTTAAAATTCGAATTAGTCTTACCTTTTACAAGTTTAGTCTATGTGTCATCAGAAATCCCCCAAGAGGAAGAGTTTCTGATTTAGAGTCTAAGTATGATTTTTTAGGTCCAAGCTTTTTTAGTGTGCAAACAAGATCCGAATTGGGACTGTTTTGAAGTTTGATTTTTCTTAGGGTACTCTTGTCATTAAATGGCTCTTGGAAATCATAGTAGTTAATATACTCAGTAAATGAACATAGGTGATTTTTGGTATGAATTAGGAGGGTCAGTAATAGAATATTTTGAGTACGTTAATCCACGTTAAAATTCTCAGTTTTGAACAAATTGTGACACTAGTGAAAACTTGTTATGAAGGTGGTTAAAGTTAGCTATGGTGTCGGGTGACCCATGGGGGTTAATAAACACCTTATACAACCCATCATATGATTGTTACATGTGCATTAAAGCATTTTGGCTTATCAGCGTGTAACATGAGTTTATTTTTTGTTTAAATTTGGGTGCTAGTTGTTTGTGAAGCTTTTTGTTGGAATCTTTTAGGAAGCAAAGCAAAGTGAGTTTCATAGCCCTTTTTTCTCATGTTATTTTGGGGTGAGAATGATGCTTGTCTTATTGTCGTGTTAAAATGATTTTAAGCTTGTTGTAGTTATGTGTATTGGATCGTGGGCATGTTCCGTCCCGTTGTATTGCGATATGATATGTTTGGTATTGTGGATCCCAATATGCAAACGAGGTGTGGCGGTAAGTAAGACAGTGTAAGCTAATATGAGCCCATTGTACGCACATATGTAGTTATATGATTGGTGGACCGTGGGCACGTTCGTCCATTGGTTTTTAATTGTGTCATGAATTTGTTTTGGGTAATTTTTTTTGCAGCAGCTAAATGAAAGTTTATTTGGATATTGTTGTATGTCGTAAAACCAAATTCTCGCTCAACCATTATTATGTGACGTTTAAGCATCATTTTTTTGTTGAGCTTAATGGTGCTAAGATAGACGAAGTGTCTAGAAGAGACCATAGGATCTTGGAGTTTCTTTATACTTCTATTTGAATAAATATGTTGCATGAATTGTTTGGATTAAGTTTGCATGTCTTATTGACGAGGCTCTTTCTCATTAATAAAGACACCATTAGGTTTTTGGGTATTGTTTTTATGACACTTTGTATCTTTGCTTTACTTTAGTTTTTCATTTTATGTATTCTCTATATAGACACATGTGTTGTAATGATACCATTCTTGTTTACTCCTCGCGATTCCTGCCTGGCGGGGTGTGACAGATTGGTATCAGAGCCTTTGGTTATAGAGAAGTAGGTGGTTGAGCCTAGACTATAACCTAGGGGTCCTTCATGTAGATGCATTTAGGGCTTAAGTGTTTAATGCTATAACTGCTATGCTTCCCCTCTATTTTTGCATAGCTTATATATTTTATATTTTGCTAGTTTTCATTTAGTTTTCTGTCTACCATTATTTGATATAATTATTACTTTCTTATTATTTAGCTATGTTTTGTCCCTCACCCTGTAAAGAGAGTCCGTTGGGTAACCGTTTTCCCAACTGGGACTTAAGCGTTATAAGAGCCTCTTGTGGAACCGAAAGGAGATAGGATAGTTGACATTTGTCGAATGGTGCCGTAATTTAAAAAGAGAGAGAGTCAAGAGAAAGCGGAGTTCTTGATGCGTGAGAAAGAGAGAGTGAAAACGGCAGGAAGTGCAGAAGGGAGATGAAGGAGAAATGGGGAAAGTAGAAGGAGGAGAGTAGGAGAGCAGAGTAGAGCGAGAGGTGGGAGTTGGGGTGGAGAAAAGAAGTAGAGAAGGGCAGAAGATAGAGGGAGAGAAGTGATGAGATACGCTCGTCGGCGCGCCATTCGCTTCGTCCTACCTCTCCTCACTTCTGTCACTTCCTCCGCTGCTTTTTACTATTCCTGTGTCTCTCACTCTCTCTCGCTACTTCCCCAGATCACTGCTTATTACGAGTACTCCTCTCGGCTTTTTCTTTTCTCCTCTATCATTCGCTACTGGCGCTTGTACTCGACTCCTAACCCCGACTCCTGTCTTTTTATTGGGTTAGCAGCCTCTACTTCATGACGACGCGGAGTCGATGGTGAAACTTACTGAGGCCCAAGACCAACCCCAGCAGGCCCCCAAACGTATTCATCTCGTCTTTACCATTGACAGTTGTTATTGAATCTTTTCTTCGGATAATTTGTATTTGGAAGTCGTTGCGAGACTTTCATTCCTTATAGTCGTTCGATTTCAATTTGATAAAAGTAAGTTAGTTATTGATGGAGCTCTTTATTTGTTAAGTTTGAGTGGTTTAATATGTGCAATGTGGTAATGTGCTTATATGTGAATTATGATTTATATGGGTAATCTTGGAAGTAAGTACACGTGTGAAAGGAGGCACTTATAATTATGGTGGCCAACATAATTATAAAGGCATCACACACTAGACATGTGCCATGATTTGCATTTATTGTGTTTGATGGAAGGTGGAGTGTTAATATGTTTTTTAATGATATGTGTATCCAAGATAAGGATGATGGTATGGGTAAGAATTATTCTCTTACCCTAAATGGTGAATATGTTTAAAGTTGAGTTTGTAGAAAGTCATGTTTTCTCTTCTATCTAGAAATTGTGAAACGCTAGTATTACTATTATAGAGGCACGTTCGTTTGCTCGGTTGTTTGTTCGGATATCCTAAGTCCAAGCTAGGCCTCCCTTCATCGTACTTGTTAGTAAAGAATACCTATTTTCCTATTAGACGTCACGATGTATATTGGTGTTCAGATCTGCTTTTTCGGATATACCGAGTTCTTTAGTTCTTTTCATTGCATTGATTACTCGTATGAGTATACAAAGGTTTCTTTAAGAAGCACAAATTATTCCTAACATATTGTGTGGATCATTACTCCCCTTCTTTTATATCCCTTGGTTTTCGTATCCCGTTGCGACTGTGTTAGATCGATGCTTTTAGGTTTGCCTCTGTTTGATCTTATTTTAGATAAACCTTACGTTTTCTTTCGGGTACTAACGTCTTGCATGAGTTTTTTCTTGTACGAGTTCGTTTGATTTTATTTTGAGTATATGGTTCCTGGTATTTTCTTTCGTTTTCAAACAATAGAATTGTGTTAGAGTCTGTACGGTGTTTTACGATCCCTATTGGTATTATGGTGTCATTTGTTTGAGTAACATATTTCATAATTGATGTCTAATTATAAAAACTCTTTGGAAGTATTATGTTAGTGTTTGAGAAAACTGTGTTAGAAATGATCTTTGTAAAAAGAATACGTATTAAATGGCCTAATACAAATAGGATATGAAAATTTTTAAGTGGTTTAATAAATTTTATTTTATTATAAAAAGCTGGTTTAAAGTGATTCATAGTGGTAAGGTACGATACACCATTAGATAACCATCTCTAGATTTTTTTATGACAACCAAAATGAATTTTTCAAAGATTACATTTAAGACAATTTTATTATTATTTAAAAATGATATTTTTTTTACTTAAATGACTTCTTAATTAAATTGTTTTTTATAAAAACATTATTTAATTTGGTCTTCGATAAATACGATAACTGTATAAGAATTTTCTCATTCGTGCTGATATTATTTTTTATGTGTTCATTTGTCTGGTACGTGTGTTGATTTTCCTTTCTTTTGCGTTTTTTCACTCGTGCATATATGTATCTTTCTTTCAAAGGATTCTTATGTCCATTTGAATCCACGACTACTTACAAGTGGAATCTCCTATATGCATTCTAGCCTATGACTCGATATTCGTTGTTTATCCTATTCGATTGTTCGTAACCCTTGGAGTTTCGTTGATCTAAGTCTGGGAAGCTTTGATGTCAATTATGGGAATGGACTGTTGTCAATCGGAAGTTGTGATAGTATGTTCATGAAGAATGGTTAGGATACGTTGAAGGGTGATGAGAGTACTTCAGTTCATGGTGAACGTACTTCAAAAGAGTCAAGAAAACCTTAATCGACAGCAAGGTAATGAACCACAATTGAGTGATATTTCCTGTCAATACGAGATCTATTGATGTGTTTCTGAAAGATTGTCGATGACCACCACAACGAACAGGTTGACTTTCCGCATAGAGTTGGTCCATGAGCGACGTCAGTTTGCGAAGTTTCCAATCGACTAGCACCCTTCGGAAAATGCAAGAATGGTCTGAACAACTTCGAGAAGTTGCAATACAAGGTTTCATACGACCCTAGTCATATTTCGTGGGATGCACCAGTGTCGTTTGGCTAAAAAAGAGGAGCATGGAGTTCATTTGAAGTTAGAGTTGGAATTACTGAGGAAGGAGAAGTTGTATGCTAAGGTTACTAGTGTGAGGCATTGAAGAATTAGGAAGTACCTACGACACCATCCGAGATATGATTATTCTTAGGATTGGCAAGTTACTTACCTACGTTTCATCGCAAACTTTTCTAAGATTGTTAAACCCCTTACTTCCCTAACTAAGAGGAACCAGAGTAGAGTAGGCTCAAAACGTGAAGAGGCATTTCTAGACTTTGAGGAAATGATTTATGTGACCCTTCGATAATTGAATGTTAGTGGTTGATGCGTTAGAAGAATTGGAGAGTGAAACTACGACGAGCAAAAGCAATGTACATGACTATCCGTCAAAGTTTAAGGACCAAGATATTGGCTACTTCAAAGCGAGACTCCCAGGTAGAAGAACACCCAGCAAAAATGCTACTGACCTGGACCGAACAAATGGAAAAGAGGGTAGATGATGGTTAGTCACTTATGGATTAAATGTATATGATATGAGTATGAAATTCGCTACCATCCAGGTAAGGCAAATAGTGGTGACAGATGCGTTAAGTAGGAGGAACGAGTGAAACCTAGACGTGTTCGAGCGATGGCTATGACCATTCAGTATGGAGTAAGAGGAATGATATTGGCAGCCTAAAGTGAGGCGTTCAAGCAAGAGAACATACGCGCAGAAAGGCTTCATGGGTTAGATTGACATATGGAAAAGAAGGAGGACGAGAGTTTGTACTTTATGGATCGTATATGAGTTTTATGTTAGTAGGGAATGATGAGGTCGGTAGATAATAAGATAGGCCTTATGCATCAGTGTACTTGGTACATCCGGGAGCGATAAACGTATATAACCTTGGAGACATGTATTGGTAGCCACGTGTAGAAAATATATATTTACCTATGTTACAATTGTTGATTGTTTTAAGAGGTAAAGCTGCAATGTCAAAGACTTTTTGGCTTTGTAACCACAGTCTGAGATACCTGAGTGAAAATGAGATAGAATCACAAGATTTTATTACTAAATTTTCCCATGTTCAAAGTAGTGAGTATGATGTGATTTGGGTGATGGTCGATTGACGACTCAAGTTAGCTCATCATCTAGCTATGCAAGAAAAATTTCAAGATGTAAGTTGGCAAGGAATTTATATTGATGAGATAATACAAGGAATGAAATTCCTAGTGACGATTACTCAGATTGAGAAAAGAATGATTTTACCTGTGGTTTTGGCGGACCTGCAGAAAGTGTTAGAGACATCGATTGGATTTGAGTACTGCATAGCATCCTCAAGCGGAGACAAAGGTGGAACGTATGAATTCAGAACTTTTGGGAAGATAAATGAGGGCATTGTTATTGAATTTGGTTGTAGTTATCATATCGGAGCAATTGTGTAGCTCCGTTTGAAGCTTTGTAAGGAATGAAATGTAGGTCCACCTTCTATGGGCAGAGATTCGAGAAAGTAGTTTGATAGAGCCTGAGTTAGACTAGGATATGAACAGATAGTTGGAGGTAGTATTGATAAAAGAAAAGCTCAAAGCAGCAAGAGACCGTCAAAATAGCTATGCTGATAATAGACGTAACCCGTTAGAGTTTGAGGTAGGAGATCGGGTTATGCTAAAAGTGTCGCCTTGTAAATGTGTAAATCGCTTTGGGAAAAAGGGTAAGTTAGCACCGAGGTATGTAGGGCCATTTGAAATTCTTGAAAGAGTCAGTCCTGTAGCATATCGGTTAAGATTGCCTAAGGAATTGAGTGGAGTACATGACACGTTTCATGTATCAAACCTAAAGTAGTGATTGGCGGATGCTAGTCTACATGTATCATTGGATGAGATCGATGTTGAAAAAACTCTTCATTTTGTTGAGGAACCAATTAAGAATAGTGACTGTGAAGTTATGAGGTTAAAATGTAGTAGGATGGTGATAGTTAAGGTCCGGTTTTTGGCTAGAAGCGAGGTCTTTAAGACTTCAGGTAAACAGAGTATCCATACTTTTTCGTTGAGCACAGGAGTCATGGGGAGTGTTGTAGTTGAAAGGTGGGTACTAAGGTTTCATTTTTTTTTTGTAGACCTTAGTACGCCCTAGATTTTTGTGGTGATTTTGGTTAAAGTTATTTTATGAATAAACTCGAAGTCGAGCCAATTTTTCAAAAACGTTGGGCTTTGTAACACTTAATAATTGGTTCAAGACAGTCTTGTTTGAGAGTTGAGAGTCTCGGTTGTAAATGAGTTTGTTACCACTTAAGGTTTTTTACGATGATTTACCGTGATGGATGATGATGTTCCGGTGATTCACAGTAGTTGAATGAATCCGGCGGTGGTTTAAAGTTTTTCAGCGAGGGTTTGAAGTTTTTTGGAGAGGGTTTTGTGATAACCGGTAATTTGCCCAGGGTTAAGTATTATAAAATATTATAATTTCTTATTTTGAAGTATATCGATCTTGTCAGTTCTTCCTGATGAAAGCTGAGAAGTTGACTTCAGTTGACTATTTTGCATAAAACGATTTCGGTTTAACCGGGAGTTGGATGCTGTAACAACCATGACTTGAGCAGGTTAGTCAAACTATTAGTGTTGACTTATATATCTATTGCAATGAGTGGGTTATGTGTTATATGTATTTATGTGTGTTGTGTGGGATATGTGAGATTTAATAATCAATCCATTGAGCGTGATCGTCTCATTGGGATTGGATTTGTGTTGGATTTTATCGAGTTCATTTCGTTCACTTTTAGTGACAAGGAAATGATTTTGGTGATTGAAGCGGTTTCGTGTTAATTGTGTAAGTAATTATACGTATATGTATTTTTGTGTTAGTAATATTAGGATAAGATTAGGTACTAGTAGTTAGAATATGAAAGAAATAAAATTTTTATTTTTGGAAATTTAGGGTTAATAAAAATAAAAAGTTATTTATTTTTAAAAATATAGTAAATTGCGTTTAAGCAAAAAGGTATGCGCAAGCAAGCTAAGGTTTTTATAAAAACTTAAGGTAATGTTAATACTTAAGTAATTAATAGATAAATAAAAAAAATATAAATAAGGCCAATCGGCAGGCTTTTAGGATAAAAGAAAAAAAAAGAAAACAAATCTTACTCTAATTAAAATTGGTAAAAGATATC
>BQNB010157152.1:0-15187 GCA_026074375.1 Tanacetum coccineum | reverse complement strand
TAATCTGGCTATTTGATTTTGTAAACCTTGGCCCTGATTTTGCATATTTCTCAATACAGCATCATTAGCCTTGGTATTGTGTATAAGCACTAGTCAAATTTATATATATATAGTATTAATCCCGTGACAATTCTTTCCAAATTACTTCTCAAGCAAGAGAAATAAAAGGATAAAATCTCACTTAAGAAAACACAATATGTATATTTTTAACCGGGAAGTATTTCTTCTCGGGTCGTATCCCAACGAAGTCGTGAATTGAGATTTGGGAATAATTCGGATTCGAGTCAAGAATGAATAAAGGATTTTTGAATTTTGAATTACACTACGAATATAATAGTACAATTAAACTATAGAAACAATTAAAGAATTAAAAACGTTTAACTAATACGAAAAATTAACAAACGCGAATTGAAAACGTGAGCTAAAACGAGAATTTAAAATCTAAGGCACTACTTTTAACAAATTTTATACCTAAAAATCACAAATTTAAAAAGAAAATTTTACCAAAAAGAATTAGAATTTTTTAACTATTTTTGAACCTTTTATGAATTTCTAAAGAAAAATGAATTAACTAAAAATAAACTTTCTAAAAATTATTACTAAAATTCTATTTTTATTTTTCAAAAATACTAGAATTAAAAAGAAAATTATCACAAAAAGAATTAGATTTTTCCAATTATTTTTCTATTTTCTATGATTTATTTAAGAAAAAGAAATTACTTAAAATCTATTTTAATTCCTAGAAAATACAAATTTAACTGGAAAAATAAAGAAAAATGGTTTTTAACTACTACAAAGGTGCAGAAAACAAATGGAACAAAAATGCCCAAATTTTATAAACTAATTGAACTCTAATTTTGCTAATTAAATCCTAACCCTAATTTTATTAAATCTAATTTCAAAAATATAAAAACTATTTTATTATTCCTAAAAGACTAGGGTAGAAAGTGAAACAATAGAAAGTAAAGGGTAGGCGGGGTAATTAACTCGAATTTACACTATAGTGAAAACAGATAACCTCTAACTATCTAAAAAAGTACCAATTAGACCCTACGATTTGGCTTATTTAAAAAATGAGAATAAGCAAAAACTTAAAACTACAAAGTTAAACCTGAGCTTATACTCTACAACTTTAACAAAAGCACTTTGAACTTTTAACAACTGAATAAGCTAGAAAATAAGCATTTCAAACTGTGTAACAGAAACTATGGATTTGCTTTGAAATTTCTACTTTTCTAAACTATGGCTTATATCTAGCTTATTTCTAAATGAAAGTTAAAACTAAAAGTTGCTATAAAAAGCCTAAGATATGTACTAAGGATTTCTAAAAAGAAATAAGCTACAAATGAACAAGAATAACAAGAAATTTGATATTAAAAAGTGAAATTTCAAGCTTAAAATTGTGATGAGCAATTCCCAATAAGCTAAAAAAAACTCAAAACTGAATCTTAGAAACTGAAATTTTAAAAATAAGCTAACCTATGATCTTTGAATAAACCTAGATAAAAGGTTTTTGAAAATGATAACTAGAAAAGAGACATCTAAGAGAAATAAGCTAGTGACCTAAACTGTTGCTAATACCACTTCTTGCAGGTTCAATTAAGCTAATCTAAAGCCTGAAAATGAAAATTAAGAGTTGATTTATGTAAAACTAATAGAGTACTTCTAAATGGCTTAATACTAACTTCTAACTCCTAAATTCAAGAGCTAAAAAGACATCTAGAGAAGAGATGAGCAACAGCAGTTAATACTGCTATTGCTGATATACTTGACCAAATCCTAAATGCAGGCTAATTCCTAAGTTAAGAATCCTTTAAACTAACTTCCTATATGTATCTAACCCTGTATTAACCAAGTGTGAACAACAAAATAGTGTGAGTCTCTTAAATCTATAACACTTAACACCTTAAAGTGCCCTGGTGCTGGCTATTACTTTTTGAGCTCTAAATCTTTTAAAAATGCAAATTTACTCCTGAAATCTTTCTAAATCATGTCCTTTATAAGAAACTAAACTAAAGAAAAAGATTAGACTATTAGAAATTGACTTTTAAAGTCAAAGTAGTGTAAATCGAAACACTCCTTAAAATACTTGATCATTTCTTAACAGCTTTTAAGATCTATTTTTATACTAAATTTCTAAAAACCTTTTATCTACTCTATCTATAACTAGCCTGATTGAGCTATATAAACACTAAAATAACTAGCTTATTAAGAAAAATAAGCTAGTTTATCAGCTAGCTACTTATCACTAAATGACAGAATTAAAGACCTTAATGGATTCTAACTAAATTTAGCTTAAAGCAATTGCTTATCTAAACTAACTAAGCAAAATTAGACAAGATTAAACACACACAAAGACAATACAATAAGCAAGTGAATTAAGCTAATTTAATGTTAAAACCAAAATCATGAGGTTAAACCTGTGAATTGTAGTCTCTGAACCTACGTCACTCTTGTTGAGTGAGTGACCTTTAAACTAAATCCTAATGGCACCTTGCCTCTAAACCAACAAGATATAAGCTCAATAAGCTAAAATTAGCTTATTACTCCTTAATGCTTCTAAATCAATCTAGTTACACTCAAATGAACAAAATTTGAACAATAAGAGACAAATACAGTATTTAAAAAGATTTTAACAAATTTTGAACAACTTTTGAACTTAAGAAAACAAAATAAGCTAAATTTAGCTTATTACAAGCTTAATGACTAAAACTGACTTATTACATGAAAAATTAAAAACAAACACCACTCAATTAGCTTTATTGCTTTTAAAGAAAGGATACAAGATACGAAACACAAAGTACAATTGATTTGAAAGATTTAAAACACTTAATTCAACAAAATGAACAATACATGTAAGCTTAACTAAGAAAATTACAAAATAAAATGAACTAATTCTTACTAACTCTCTAAAACTCTATTACAAGCTTATTTATAGATGAGAGTGAAGAGAGTATGAGATAAATCGATCATTCCTAGCCATTGGATCTTATAAACTTGATTTTTAGCCGTTGGATCTCTTGGATGATGTGTTCGGACCAATAAGAAGTTTCCACGTCATAGAAATGACGTAGAGATGGGAAAATACGAGGTGGTGTGAGTGTGGGAAGAAACGGGAGAGATTTAGGAGTGGTTTGGGTTTTTTCGAGTGGGAAAAGAGGTTAGGGGTTGTTAGGAGAAAAGTGTACCGCGTATAAGTTTGAAAGTTTGGCATATTAGCATAACAAGTCCTTGTGTTTCATTGTTCCAAATGTAGTGTAAAAGTGAATTCTAAATTGTCATTTCTGGCCCTTGTGGTTCTATAACAAGAGAATGGGCTTTTTGGTTTTGGGCTTTTATTGGGCTTTTGTTATCCAAATGGTGTAGAATGGCCCAAGGGTATTTTAGTACTTTCATCTTCTATTGTAAGGGCAAAATGGTCTTTTTCCTTTAAACTCTTGTCCTTTTCTTTACTTGCTTGACCACGATCTTGATCCGGCTTTTGAAATTGGCTTCAAATCTCTCTCTTGTACTTGTCTTTTCCGTTTCTTGTCGGTTTTGGCTTGTTTTTGCTCTTTTTGACTTTAATATCCTTTCCTGCATATTATGATACAAAAGCACACATATTTCCATCTTTTGGCATGTTTTCTTGGCTTTTATTGGCAAAATCTTGGGTATTTTATATATATAATTTAACATTTATCAGTGGCACTCGACATTTTTTAAACATTGAGGCCAATGTTCAGTTCTAAGTGTGTGTGGGGGGGATTTCTATCAAAATGATCATACATGTGCCTGTTTGTGTCCCGCGCAACCCCGTTTTAACCAATATATTATTTTATTTTAGTGTAAAAAAAATGTGTTATTAAAATTTATAGAAATAAGTAGGCCCTTAGGTTAGAACTAGGGAGATTTTGACTTGACCGAGTATTGCACTCTAGCTTTCCCCTTAGCTTTCGAGACTAAGCATTTGCAAAACTTTAAATTTTACAAGGAACAAAAAATGATAGGGTTGAATATAAGTTAGATGCTAAGCGTAGAGTAGTTGGATCTCTTTAGAGCTCATAGAGGTTAATTGTAGCTTTTTGCTCCTATTAGCTAAATAAACAAAATAAAATAAATTTTAAATAAATAAAGTTGCTTGGTCTTTACGATTCTTAGTTTTTAATCCATTCGTAGAGATTCCTTCTGATAAAAGTAAGGTACACATCGAGGTTCTATTAGTGTTGTGGGGAAGGCTACCGATTCTTGACTGTTCGCTCTCGTTGTCTAGGTAGTTAAAAGACCACATGACTTGAAATTTGGCTATAAAAATAATAATAATATAATAACCCAAAGCCGAAATAAGACTACTGATTCATGTCAGTTCGCTCCAGATGTCTCAGTTGTTTAAATGGTGGAGGTAATAATAATAATAATATTAATCCGAGACTGATAAAAGTTTGTTGTTTTCTGACGGTTCGCTCCCGTTGACTCAGCCTTCAAAAAGGTCGAGGAAATACCCGAGGTCGAAATAAGACTACTATTTCTAGTTGGTTTGCTCCCGATGCTGCAGTTGTTTAAAGGACTGAGGGCTAATATTGTTGCTTAATAATAATAATAAAGTCAAATTTTGACTTCGGGGTTATCTAAATAAAGCCTTTGTCTCTGGACTAGTAGTTGGAGTTATTTTCGGGTGAAATAATAAGGATAACCCTATATCTGCGAAATTAGAACCTTAATGTGGACCTTTATTTCAGCATATGTCTCTTTTGGAAAAGTTATTCAAAATAACTATGGTTTAAACCGGCACCATTTATAGTAAATAATGGCCTTAATATTATTTAAATAAGTGATATCGTTTACCATTATTTATCTAAAATATAAATTCCTTAGAGGGTTTAGGATAATGGGAGCGAAAAGTGGATTTCGCCTACACATATTTAGCATTTTATGAGTAGAATTTGCATATTTTTTGATATTTAGCAGGGGATTTCGTTTAGCTTAGTTTAGGGATGTGATAATTCAAGGATGATGAACTCCGTTCTTTAAGCCTTTTAAGAATTTTATTTAAAATTGTATCGTGTTTTTATCTATTAATGAATAAGTGGTTAAAACAGGGGCGCTTTAGAATCAAATGATTTAAACTCTCTTAATGAACCTTTTCTATTTTTGTTTGATGTGAGGGGTTATTAAGTTAAGGGGGGTTAAATTATTTCTTTTCGGGCGTGTATTATAAACATTGCGTGTGGGACCAGCAATGGCTAAGTGGGGGAATTTTATGTGTGCTTAAACACACATCATTTATACAACGAAAAACACTATAAATCGGACTAATAACCATAAAATATGATAAAATATATGGCAAATATGTTTGTATTGTGTTATTATGTCTTACAGGTACAAAGGATTGAAAACGAAGCAAAAACGGTGATTTTTGGTTGAGTTTCGACGACGTTTTCTCGTTTATCGAGGTTCAAACGAAGTCGTAAAAATTCCTCGAGCACTGCATTGAAAAGAGCATGAAATTACGAGTCTAACGGTACCGGCCTTTTATACTTGAACCTTTTTATTTGGACCGGGCCAAGCCATTTTTGGACCTTATGCTTATATGAACCCAGCCAAATATTATTAAGGGTTAAATGAAATATAGTGTATATGTTTAAACAAGAGGAAGCCTAGCAGAGTTGGTTAACACAGGACGCCCTAGAGCCCTGCTCGGGAGGTCCTAGGTTTCGACCCCTGCTAGGTGCTCTTTTTCATATTATACACGCCGCCTGCTGACGTGGCTGCTGACGTAGCAGCTGACCTGACATGGGACCCACATGCCACGTGGAACCACTCAGGTGGTGACACGTGGCAAAGCTATCAAAATATATTTGCAGGTTCGGGATGAGATGGAGGTTCGTTTGTTGGCTCAGAATTGGTTCGGTGGTTGGCTCGGTACCCGAACAAACATTTATAACTTCTGGAAGCACACATGGCACCACGAGATTGGTGGATCGGGATTATAATGCGTGTCAGTTTGAGGACGCGTTTTCCAAGCCTCAATCATTAACAATTAATGGGAGTTGGATCTGCTATAAAAAGGGGGCGTAATACCAACGCATGGACCGAACTTTCTTTTATCAAATTTTTTCTTTTTCATTTTTAGTCGTAGATTTTAGTTTTCAGCTTATTTCCTTTGTGTAATTCAAGATTATTGTATTTGGTAAAAGAATCTTAGCTTATTATCAGCTTATTTGTAAAAGATCTCTTTAGCTTATTAATAAAATGAAGGTTGGTGTTGATTAGCTTATCTCTTGGCTTATTTCTTTTTTTTTTCATTCGGCTTATTTTTGAATAAGCTTGCTTTGGCTTATTGCTCTTTTAGCTTAGGTTCATATTCGAATAAGCTCTCATATGGCTTATTCGATTTGGATCTAGCTTATATCACTTAATAAGCTTTTGCTTATTTCATTTTTTTCTTTTTCTTCTTTTCTATTTCGATCTATGCTACTTCTTTAGACTTATTTCGGATTTCTGATTCCTAGCTTATTTATACTAAAATAAATTGTTTCACTTAGCTTATTCGAATAAAAGCTTCTTTGGAGTAGATATAGCTTATTCAAGCTTATTTCTTCTTTAGTGGTGTTCGGTTAAGCTTCTCCAAGGCTTATTCAAATTGCTTATTGTTTGCTTATTAGGATAAGTGGTTCGAAAATACTATGGGTTGAAAGAGAGGCTTATGTCTCGGCTTTTTGAGATTATGTCGACTTAATTTTCGAATCCCTATTCTAGTTTAGATTATTCATCCTTTATAGCTTATTTTTCTAGTAGCTTAATCAATTAGCTTACTTTATAGATCAAGTCCCTAATCATACCCGTCTCTTGTTCACTTTTTAAAGTCGAACACCTTAGTTTCGGGTGGATTTTGATCTAGACTTGTTGTTCGAAATCTTTACACATATGGCGGGAGCTTAGGGTTATAACTAATTTGATTTTAAAGTTTAGAGCTTTTCTAGTTTTATTAAAGCTCCTAGTTAATAACAGTTTACTACTTGATTTTCTATTTAGTAAGATATAAACCTTTAATGAAATAAACTGATATATTTAATAGGTTTATGTAATTAGGGTGGTTTTTATTCAGATTTGGTCATCAATTCGGTCTACCTTCTTTCTCTCTTTTCTATTAATTAGTGTAGTTATTTAGCCTTTTTATGTATATTGTTGTTATTTGTTTGCGCAATAGTGAGACATTTTCCTTTTATGATTGTAGGTGATTAGTGTTTAGTGATTAATTAGTTAGTTTTATAAAAAGGGAATATTAATTAGTGATTTTTGGATTACTTAGATTAGTGTTTTAGTTATTTGAACGGCAAAAGCCGTAAGAATAATTAGGCATTGATTTAGTTAAATAAGATCTGAAATAACAAAAATTGTTTTCATTAAAAAACCACGTTGTGAGATGATAATTATGTTGACGGTTATTGATTCATTATATGACTTTAATTCACACTTAAGGATCTAAACACTTCACTTAGCAAGCATATCCTTATATATATTATATATCTCTTCGTTTAATTGCTTTGCTTATTGATTATTTAGTATAATCTAGTTTATTATTATTATATATTTAGTTTAAAATCAAAAACCAAAATTAAAAGATAATCAAGCATTTAAATTTCAAACATAAACGTGGTTTTCAATTCAATTCTCGTTGGGATTACGACACTCGGAAGAGTCGATACATTTGTTTGTTTTTTGTTGTCCTCAAGCAATTTTTGATTCTAACGGGAATATTATTACCGATACATTTTTTACGAATCAGAACTCTGGTCCCCAGAGTTCAGCTGACAACTGCAAATGAGGTGGAGGCAAAAAGTTGCGGGTACTTGTCCTTGATTTGATCTTCTCGCTCCCAAGTAATAAATCCGCGACGGAGAATTCCAGCGAACCTTGACAATGGGAATCCAACTTCGCTTTAATTTCTTGACTTGTCTATCCACAATCTCAACAGGTTCTTCCACGAAGTACAACTTATCATCAATCCTGATCTCTTCTATCTGCACTTGCAAGTCTGTATTTGCTAAGCATTTCTTGAGATTCGACACATGAAATGTGTCATGCACGCAACTTAGCTCTAGGGGTAACTTTAAACGATAGGCCACTGGTCTAACGCGCTCCTTCAAACGGTCTTGCATATCGTGGTTCCAGCTTCCCATTTTTACCAAATCGAACCACTCCTTTCCATGGAGATACTTTAAGTAGCACACGGTCACCGACATTGAATTCAAGATGTTTACGCCTCTTATCAACATAGCTTTTCTGGCGATCTCGCGCCGTCTTCAACCTTTCTTTGATTTGCATAATTTTCTTCGTGGTCTCTTGCACAATCTCAGGTCCAATCAGTTGACTTTCCCCAACTTCTGCCCATATTACTGGTGATCTGCACTTACGCCCGTATAATGCCTTGAATGGTGCGCATTTAATGCTCTTATGGTAACTGTTGTTATAAGAAAACTCAACCAATGGAAGGTGAGTATCCCAACTACCTCCGAAGTCCATCACACATGCCCTAAGCATATCCTCCAGGGTCTGGATGGTACGCTCACTCTGACCATCTTTTTGAGGATGATAAGCCGTCCTCATGTCTAACCTTGTCCCCAACGCCTTCTGAAGAGATACGCCAAATAATATGATGCGAATCGTCCCACCACGATAAAAAATAAATTGATCACCAAAAGAAGCACGTGTCTCGCACAATTACATTGCATGTTGATTCTTGCTAAACATTATCCATTTAATAATCTAACGTGAATCGGTAGAATAACAAGAGACTTGGTCAATATATCCACAATGACTAATAATTCTGCATTCTTACACTATTGCTTCTAGGCTGACCCTTGTGGACTAGGTCCATAAGGTTATGTTCTCCCATTTCCCACTCTGGAATTTTGGGTTGCTGAATATTCTGAGGGTTTCTGGTGTCTGCCTTATATTAGGCAAGTTAGGCACTTGATTACATAAATCCAGCAATGTCTTTCTTCTTTTAGTTTTTTTCTTTTATTTAATCAGGACTCACAAATACAAGTCCATCAAATCAAATACATTTTGTCCGCCGGGGTGTATGTAATAACCTATGAAGTGTGTGCTTCATACCTTGATTAACTTTCTTACTGACCGCACAAAGCGATGGTATTCTCCTTATCCGGATCGACAAGTACATTTCCATTCGTAATCTTTCTTTTAATAAATTGTGCATCTAATCCTCGTAACCATTCTGCTGGAGCTTTGAGGTCCGTGGAAGCTTCGCCTTGTGCCTCCAAAATCTTAGCCTTGAGTCCAGACTGGATAGTCATGCTCATGGCACGCACTCGCCTAGGCTTGAGTCTTTATTTTTTGCTCAAAGCATCTGCCATAAAATTTGCCTTGCCCAGATGGTATTTGATTTCACATTCATAATCACTGAGTAATTCAATCCACCGCCTTTGACGCATATTTAATTCCTTCTTAGTCAATGATGTACTGGAGGCTATTGTGATCGGTGTAAATAACACCCAACCCCCACCCTTTCATCCCATAAAGTTAAATGGCTTAGATGTGCTTATAGGGCAAAACAACAACAGCACCCAATTCCAAGTCGCGTGTGGTATAATTCTTCTCGGTGTCTTCAGATTGTCTTGAGGCATTATGACAATCAACCTTGGCCCCCGTTTCTTAAGCAAAAATCCAAAACCTTGATTTGACGCATCACAATAGACTACATAGTCGTTTGGGTCCGTAGGAGATTGCTAAATTGTGCTTACATAATGTCTCCTTCTGAATACGAATAAAGTTCTTTTTGCTTATTGCCTACACATATGTCTTAGTCTTTGAGTCAACAGTGTGAGAGGTTTAGCAATCTTGGAAAAGTTTTTGATAAATCTTCTGTAGTATCTTGCCAATCCTAGAAATGAACGGATCTATGTCGGTGACTCAGGGGTCTTTGAGTTCTTGACCGACTCGACCTTGCTATGGTCCACATGGATACCATCTTTGTTGACCACGTGCCCTAGGAACTGGACTTCTTGTAACCAAAATTCATACTTTGAGAATTTGGCATTCAAACATTCTCTTCTCTAGTGTTCTAGAATCGTCTTCAAGTGGACTTCATGTTCTTATTCTGACTTTGAGTAGATTAGGATGTTGTCAATGAATACAATTATGAATTTATCCAAATACGGCTTACAGAAGCGGTTCATCAAATCCATAAAAATTGTTGGTACGTTTTGTCAGGCCCTTCGGCAATATAACTGGGAAAACTCAACATTCGTCAATATGCATCCTAAATGCATTTTTCGGTATGTCTTCCTTACGAAATCTTAACTGATGATAACCCGATCGAAGGTTAATTTTGTAGAAATAACATGTGCCTTGCAATTGATTAAACAAATCATCTATTTTAGGGAGTGGTTAGCGGTTCTTTATAGTCAGCTTTTTCCTGTTCCTTTGTAGTCATTAACATCTATTCTTATTGCTCCATCATTTCTTTTTAAAATAGAACATGTGCTCACATTGGTGAATGGATTGGTCTTATATAAGCCCATTCTCTTGTAGCTTCCTCAAGATGGTTCGACAACTCTAACATTTTGGATGGGTGCCAACGATATGGCAAACTTTATCATTTGGCAACGCCCTTGTATCAGGTCGATTCGGAATTCGATATCACGCACTGAAGGTAAACCTGACAAGTCATCTGGAAATACCTTGGATAAATCATGGACAATAGTAATGTCCTCAAGCTTCTTTTCATCAGCCTTGATAGACGACGTGGATTTTGGATCTTTCTCGGGTCTTTCAACTTGAATTTCAAGTATTTCGCCATTCGATAGCAGAATACGAACTATCTTCTCATAACATACAATCACTGCACGATGGTATGACAACCAATCCATTCCAACAATGACATCAAAACTACCTAGTCGAGTGGGTAATAGGTCTATCTTGAACACATGGTTAAACAAGGCTAAAGTACTCCACGTAAAATACAATTTCGGTATGCTACAACTAACCTTCCACCGGCTAATTCTACTTCATATCATAGTGTCTAAAAGCTAGAAGGAGCTATATCTAATAAAAGGAGTAAAACGCTGTACTCACAAAAATGCTTCAGATAAGAATCAAAATAAGATACTTGCATTGTGATCGTTAAGTAGAAACGTAACCGTGACCATGTTTTGGATTTTCTCCATATGGATTTTCAGTCCTCATATATTAGATCTCGCACGAGCTCATCATTCGGTTGGGTTCCTTCCCTTCGGACACTTGTTCTGTGTTGTGCCAACTTCTTCTGCACGAAATGCCATGCTTGCTGGAATCCTGGTTCGACAATCTTTTATGATGACCATTTTATTACATGTACCACACCTAGGAGTACTCGAACCTTTTGTGTTGATGTGCATTGACCTATTGCACCATGGTAAATTCCTAGTGTAGCCCCTACCCTCAGCTGAGGCTGCAACATAAGCCTTAGCATCTTCTTACCTTCGGTTTTGTTGTTGATGGTGGGTGTTGAAGTTTCGGTTTACGTTGCTTGTTTGGACTTATTATAGTTGGAGATTTTCTTCTGGTGGTCTTCCCACTTCTTTTATTTCCCTTTGATTATCCCTTGTTGCTTTGGCCTGAACTGCTTGCTCGACTAGCTCACGAGCCATGTTGATTGCATCATGCAGGCTCGTAGGCTTTGAGGAAGTAACATTTACCTTAACTCTCTCAGGCAGTCCTCGGATGTATCTCTCAATCTTTTTCTTTTTTGGTGTCACCAAATCCAAACACATCAAGGACAACTCATGGAAGCGATTGTTGTAAGCCTTGATGTCATCACCTTTCAAGGTAAGGGTCCATAATTCTTGTTTCATCCTCTGGATTTTTGTGGTTGGGCAGTACTATGTTGTCATCATAGCTTTCACGTTGCTCTAGGGAATTTGATTAGCATTAACAAGTCCCAAAGTTTAAACATTCCTGTTCCACCATGTTAGAGCACGTCCCTCGAATGTGCACACATTAAACTTCACTTTGTCATCTTCAGCACATTTGGAAATCTTCAAATCAATTGCTCCATCTTTCAAACCAAATATTCAGTCCTGGTCTTACACCCTCGTCCCATTGAAAGGGTAAGGCTTGCAGTTCATAAATGTATTATACGAACATCCTTGCACATCCGGAGCAACAATTCCTCCTGTATTCGCTGCTCCAGACCCGCCAGCATTGCCTGGGTTAGCTCTAGTCTTTTCATATTCCTCTATAGCTTCGCTATCTGCTTTTTCACCATTTTCTTAACAGCCTTTCGCTTCATCATCTTGGGAGGCATGATTCTATTACAACACAAATACACAATTCAGTAAGATTCGTACATGGTGGGCTAAGTTGAGATACATGATGAGAATTAAAAAGAAATTGGAACAGAATGATAATATAAACAACCAATGTTCATTTACCAACACAATATGCAATTCACAAAGAATTCATATAGTAATCAAAATTGAATTAATAACGACAATAATCTAGAAATAAGATAAGAGAATGATGTAACAACAATGGCAACCAATGATATTTCATTAAGCATATGTTTTCCCATTACAACAAGCCAATGATAAGCTTTAATAGAATGTGGTGTATACAAAAGAGAACAAAATTACACCCGGCAGTATAATAGCACTAACTGTTACTAACAGTTTAGTGGAAGATACAAAAGGTCTCACATTAGGATGACATAAAATAACAATAAAATAAAACTACTAGGAGCAGAGGTGGTCCCCGCGGTCGGGAGACTGTAAGACTCCCCAAAAGTAGTTGACCCATCAACACCATCATATGGGCGTGCATCTATAGCACCCCATCCCAACCTCTTTGACACTCAAGCCTGCAAATTGTAGAACGCTCTCTCCCACCTATCCTGATCACAACAACAAACAAATTCCAAACAAAAAAACTAATCGACACCAAAGCATAATTAGTCTTGAGCGCCTCCAATCGCTTCTCTATCTTTTCCATCTTATTCGTCTTCTCCCGATCTTTGTCTTCTAAACTAGTCACATCTGCCATAAACCACCACCAGTCTGAATGTACCTCATGTCCAAATCCGATCAAAGTCATCCATACGCCTTTTAACCTTATGAATTTCAGAACTGTTCGCATCCATCTCAGCTTGGCGTTTCTTCTCACACCTCTCTAATAGTTTACATTACTAAACAAGATTTTCATATTATCATTCAATCTCTCAATCTCACGTCCATGTAGATAAAATAGAGGAAATATGGATACAAACGAGGGACCTCCCACCTCAAATGTACTACCGGGACGGTGGCATCTCGGGGCCCGACTAGCAAATAACAAAAGCAAACACAACCTCAGTGTATGATGGGAAGGACTCAAACAATGGTGTGGGGTATTAGGTGACCCACTTGTTAGGATTAAAAGACTTCTTGACTGTTACTGCTGTCTAAGGTTGTGTTATGCTGGTATGCTAAAGTTAGTGTTGTTTATTAAATTCTAATGAACAATTATGCTATGTAGTTAGTATTGCTAGTTATTAGATATACTGCTAGTTTATGTTTAGTTCTGCTAGAGTATAGTTCAGTAGGATGGTGAAAGATTGAAGAAATTATCTATGGTAGTTACTTACTGCTTGTACACAGTTAATGCTGTTTGGTGTATTACGTTACTAATGATTGTACACTGTTAATGTGATGGTGTATAGTAATATTGCTTCGTACCTCAGTTATATGCTTGTGGTGGATAAGTTACTACTGACTTGTACTACAGTGAATGTCTAATGTGTATTAAGTTTACCTACTGCTGTTAGAGTTAATGCTGCTGGTACTAAAGTTAAACATATGCATGAATGTTACAACATGCTGAAAAATAAAGATTGCTTGAAGAGCATGATTACTTTTGAGATAAGGATTGTTATTTATAGAATAGATCTTTAAGAATAATCTAAGTTTTAGAATATATTGTAAATCGTCTAGGACTCATTGGTGTATAAAAGAAGGTCCTAGGAGTTTTAGGAATATATTGTAAATCGACTAGGACTCCTTAGTGTATAAAAGGAAGTCCTAGGACATAGAGTTTACCATCTTGAAATCTTTTGTTTTGATATCGTTATAGCTTCAAGGTTTTGTAACCCTAATACTAGGAGAGTATTCGTATTATTTCTAATAATAATATTGGAGCTTTTATTGTTAAAATTATATTTTTTTGTGTTACTGAAGAATTCTTCTTATATTAAAGATTAGATTCCGCATAATCTTTAGTATTATCAAACAAAGTTTCTATCATAAGTTTTGCATAACTAAACCTTACACAAGCTAAGGAATTTAAGATCCATTGAAGTGGGATCTACAAGTGGTATCAGAGCTTGTTGAGAAGCTTTGAATAAGAAGAACCTGTTTGAATACACAAGATCTCTTTGCTAGAAGATATGGATCAAGACTCATTACATATGGTGGCTGCATCAAAAGTACCTATGCTCAAACTAGGCGAGTATGAGCTCTAGAGGATGAGGATTGAACAACACATTCAAATGATTGACTATGGACTCTGGGAAGTCATTAAGAATGGGAACACCTTGCCAAGAACACAAATTATGGATGGTGTTGTGACACAAGCAGCTATTACAACTGCTGAAGACAAGGCACAACGGAGGTTAGAGTTGAAGGCAAGAAACACTTTATTGATGGGCATTCCAAATGAACATCAATTGAAGTTTAATTCCATCAAAGATGCCAAGTTATTGCCGCAGGCTATTGAGAAGAGGTTTGGAGGTAATGCTGCTACTAAAAAGACTTAGAGGAATCTTCTAAAGCAACAGTATGAAAATTTTACTACATCTAGCTCAGAAGTGTTAGATCAAACCTTTGATAGGCTTCAAAAGCTTATCAGTTAGTTGGAGATTCTTGGTGAAACTATCTCACAAGAAGATGTGAATCAGAAGTTCTTAAGAAGTCTATCACCAGAATAGAACACACATACCATTGTATGGAGGAACAAGCCTGAAATAGATACATTAAGCTTGGATGATCTTTTCAACAACCTAAAGATCTATGAATCAGAAGTCAAAGGGACATCAAGCTTAAACACAAACATACAAAATGTAGCCTTTGTGTCCTCAAACAGCACAAGCAGTACAAATGAAGCAATTAATACTGCTCATATTACTACAACTGTTAACACTCAAGCTACTAATGTAAACTCAACAACAATTGAT
>BQNB010157151.1:4561-15187 GCA_026074375.1 Tanacetum coccineum | reverse complement strand
ATCAAACATGAACAACTCTTCATTCCAATACGCTTATCAAATTTTGGATTATAAAAATGTATACACTATTCAGATTCAGTCTGTTGAGCATGGCGAAGATTTAGTGGGCAGAAGGATAAAAGTTTGGTGGCCTAAAGATAATACGTAAGTATTATAAGAACTTTGACTGAGATTCATCAACTTTTGTGGTTAGCTTAATGTGAACGTCTCATGCTGCAGTTATTATGAAGGCACCGTGAAATCCTTTGATACTTGTAAAAAGAAGCACAAGGTGTGATGTTACAAATATAATCTCCAAGGTGTCATATAGCATATTCTATATACTTTGTATGTAACATGTGTTGATATATCTTCCTAGGTATGGTATGATGACGGTGATAAAGAATCCATAGACCTCAATAAGCAAAAGTGGGAGTTGGTTGAAGACGTGTCTCCCATGTTGGATTGTGTACATATCTCCTTACCTTTCTGTATACTTTGGAACTTCTTTTTAAGCTTCATGTTTTACTATTGATACTAGAAACGGCGACGTCCTATTGGTCATAACGGGGTGAAATTAGGCTTTCTCTTGTTAGTCTTTTGGCTTGTAAGGACTAAACAACATATCCAAAGAACTAGATAAAATAAAGTGTTGAAATTTTTTCTGGTCGAATTGGGCCGGGTCGGATTGTGTTGGCCTTTGTCGATTTTCTCAAATTTTATATAACTAAGATGTTAAATGTGATTAAAAAAGTATACTAAGAAAATAATAATATGAATATTTTGTAATTTTTTTTAGAACGTCTAAATATTTTGTAATTTAACATTACAGAATAGTTAAGCATTTAATAGTCTGATAACACCTATAATATCACCATCATAATTTGTTTCTTCTTTTGATTTCACGATCCTTAAATTTAAGTAAAAAATCTCAAATATTACATTGTCTAAATTGCTACTGCAAGGAAATGGATCAACTAACGTGTCAATCCAACTCGCTTGGACTATTACCTGACCTGTTAATCCCCGCCCCTCACTTCTAATCTATATCCGTTTCGTACAGTCCAGAATGGTTTCATCTTCTTACTGCGGCCTATAAGCGGCAGATAGAAGGTAAGTACCAAAGTAATAGGCCCAATGTTATGGTACTTGCCTTTTATCAGCAGTTTTTGTTTTTGTTAATTAAAAACCCACTTGACCCGTTAGAACCCGTTCGTTTTTTTACAATTTTGAAAGTTTACCTATGTGACCCGTTTGAGGCAATGTATTACCAAAATGAACAAATCTTCATTTTACTCTGTAAACTGATCCAGGCTCAATCTGCTGAACATGGTGAAATTCTGGTTGGGAGCAGGATTAAAGTTTGGTGGCCTGCAGATAAAAGGTAAGTACCATATTGATTGATTAAGATTCATGAGTGTTTGCTGCTCTTTTAACGTGAGCATATTATTACTGCAGTTATTACGAAGGAGTTGTGGAATCCTTTGACCGAAGTAAAATGAAGCACAAGGTTTGAATTTGACAAATATTTACCAAAGGCGTTGATTTACATTTTTCGTACACTTTTTATAATGACTAGCGTTTGTTGCTATATATTTTTAGGTATTGTATGACGATGGCGATGAAGATGTCTTAAACCTCAATGAGAGACAATGGATGTTGCTTGAAGATGTGTCTGCGGTTGAGCCTGTACCTGATTATGTATATATCTCCCACTCTCTTTATACATTAAAACTTCTTTTACTATTCTCCGTGTTATAGATTTCTGTGATTTATATTAGACGGGGTCACTTTTGCCAAAATGGACAAAACCGGGTCAATTTGCACTTCCTTTAAAAATCTGTTGGTTTGTTTGGGTGAAACAAAGATATCCAAATGGACTAAAATAATGCAAAGATAAAAGTGCTTAATATATTGTGGGTCAAGTTGGGTTGACCCGTTAACAGTTTTTTCCGTGTTTCTATGAGCTTCTGTTATAAGTAAATGAAGTGATGGCTATTATGAAAAACTATACTATTAAATTAATACTCTAATATTTAGGAATAATAAAACGCTATAAGAACGCTTCTCCGTTGTAGTTTATTTATACTTTTAGGTAATGGAAATTTATTGCGTTTAAAACATAGGTTGTTGTGAAGTTCAATAGAAAAGAAAAAACTAATTGGTCAACCCAACCCGTTAACCAACCTGATCCGCTTCGACCCACCTTTTTTCTACCTCGTATTTACATCCATTTCCCGCTGCAGGAACTGGAACTGCCTATAAAATTTTTGTCTCCTCAAGCACGGGCTATAAAGGGTCTGTCTACTAAGGCAGTACCTAAAAAAGATTCGTCTACTGAGACACTGCCTAAAAAGGGTTCGTCTACTCAGGCACCTCCTGAAAAGGTTTCGTCTACTGAGGTACCGCCTGAAAAGGTTTCGTCTCCTCTGGCACTGCCTAAAAAGGGTGCGTCTGCTCAGGCACTGCCTATAAAGGATTTGTCTACTCAGACATTGCCTATAAATGGTTCGTCTACTCCGGCACTGCATATAAAGGATCCGTCTGCTCATGCACCGCCTAGAATGTCTACTCAGGCATCGCGTAAAATGGTTAGGTCTACTCAGGCACCAACTAAAAAGGTTTCGTCTACTCATGCACTGCCTACGAAGGTTGCGACTACTCAATCTGGCTTGAAATCTGTCCAAGGCTACGAAGTGAAGAAAAGCATTGCCCCAATACTTGAAGCCATTATCAAGAAACATGGTGACATCGCTTCTGATTGTGTTTTTAAAACACCTACTGTGAGAGCATCTATCCTTGAAGTTATTTGTGAAGTTGTCGGTCGAATTCAAACTAATGATGTTGCAGACACCATATCTGAAATGGAAGAAATGAAGTGCCAGGTGTCAGCTGCAGAGGCGAACAAAATCAATGTGTCATGGCTTCGGCAGCACTTGGATGCCATCCAGAAAAAAACGGAGACCAAGGAAAAATGCAGTTTGCTTATGAAAGGGAAAGCCAGCATCAGTTTAGTCAACAGAGCTGCCGAAAGGGATTTTGAAGAGACACGGATAGAACTTCTGACTGCACAAGAAAAGTTTAAAAAGGCTGAAAGGTGCGTGGAGGTACTCAAACTTGTAGAAAAGAAGCTAAATGACAGTTTCTTGGAAGAATCTAAGGCTGCATCGGACTTGTGGATAACACAACCAGTTTTATAAGCTAATTAAATCATGTTAGATGTAGTGTAATTAATTGAAGATCTCTCTAATCTGTTACCATTGCTTGAGAAACGCCTAACGGCATGACTCATGAGACCCCTTTTATTAGAGACATGTTGACTTTTATCTATATAATTGCTCCTAGGTAAGATTAGCTTGTTTTTATATCATATTTTTTATATGTTTGTTAGAGATCACAAAAGTATATGAGTGTGTACTAGACATAGAATGGTTGGGTCTGTAACAGATCAAAACAGTTACATTTTTAAACTTTTGAGAGGTTTCATCCATTTTCTTTTAGACATACTCCGATTGAATTATTTATAAGTAAATGTGTCTAAAATGCTACTTGTGGTGGTCGTTACACTTCTTCCAATTCTTGGTCATACAAATTTTTGGCTACGCGATTTTGCATGCCGCTCTACTTGTTGATCTGTAGTGATACAAAATTCTGCATATTTTATGTCATGGGTGCTGCTAGCCTGCTACTGCATTGAATCTTGCCTCTTGGATTCTGAATCTTTGATTCCATGTCTACTAAATTGTGTCGAGGCTGCAGATTCTCCCATGTTGGTTATTTTAGAATGTTGTTTTTTCTTTAGATGGCTTGATTTCGCTTTTCGGTTTGGAGAAGATAAAGATTTTCGACTCTATGAATATGGCACACAGTCTTGCAAAAATTATTGTCAACCAATAAGATGTCATATTGATTTTAAAAGAAAGACTGATTGGTTAGAACATGGAAATAATATTATTTTGGAAAAACATAAAATACTAAAGTGAACCCTTATTATGACATAGAAGAAAAAAGATATAGAGTTATATTGTCAGCATTTGGTATTAGAATTTGGATTTAATTCGTAGATATTTGCTTGGGCAAATGACACAAAAAGTACTCAACTTAAGGGTCATTTTCAATCAAGGTATCGCACTTTTTTTCTTGCATAAAAAGGCGCCCAACTTATTTTTTTTGGCCAATTTGAGTATTTTCGTTAAATATTTAACAATCATCCGTTAAGTTTTACATTTGAAGTCCACCGACCGCTACCAACACCACCAATCATCGTCACCACCACCACCATCATTGGCAACGGTTGAACGGTAACCCGGGTTACTCGACCGAGGTCGAACTCAAAACCCGGTTATAAAACATTGATAAAAAAAGACAGTTTAATTGTTCCAACTATTTATCTAAATATAAAGGTTAAGATCGTTCCCCGGAGGACTTCATTAAATGCATTTATATGAAAACCCGCCCGACCCTTTTTCTTTTCGGACCCGTACCTCATTAATAAACTACCGCCCCATTATGCTACGTGTTATGCTACGTGTCCCGCTCACCAGTCCACCCTTTTTTGTATCGATCTCTCTTATTCTCTGTTAACAAAACACACACACCAAAATACAATTCCATATGTCTCTCTTTCTAAGATGCCGACACAAGATGAATCTCAGGTCATCAAGCAGGATGAAGAAGAAGATGGGGGAATCAATATCCCTATCGTAGCTTCACTAAACAAAATCCATAAACATAACAAAGGTATCAAATTCTTTATACAAAATTCAATCTTATTTGTTTGAATTGAACTAGGGTTTTGTCATAATTTAAGGGGTTTTGTTAATTTCTGTATTTTTTTAAAATTTTTAGGACTGGGTGTTTTGTATCTCGCCGGAAAAATATGGTTGCCACCCCGAGGTACGTTTTTTATACCTAATTCATATGTATTAATTAATTGGGGGTTTTTATTGATCTAATTGAATTGGGTAAATAGGGTTTAATCAAGTTGAAATTTGGTGGTTTTGGGTTTAATTATTTTTAATTTTTCGGGTTTTTAAAATTTACGTTTTACACCGTTGTAGATTGTTCTTATAATTTTTATTTTGTTTTGGCAGCATGAGGTGGTAAAAAATAGGAGGTGCGAATCTTCGGTGTTTGAATATGAAGGAACTGAAGTAGTTGAAGGCCAGGTTTGAAAGAGGAATCCGTAATACACTTTTCAGAGGCGAATAAAGGTTTGCGTATTTTTTTTCTTATTTTTGTTAAATTTATGTTTTAATCGTTAAAGAAAAAAAATAGGGGTTTGAGTTATTTAGTTATGAATGGTGTTTTGGAATGTTATGCCTTTTTTATCGACTGAAATCGATGGGGTGAAGTTTTTGATATGATAGTCAAAATTTTGTAGTTGGTAAAAGTAAATGTTACAACTCAAATAACCCATACTGAAGTGATTGTATTGTTGTTGGATTTACTATGAGGGAGTCGGGGATTGTGTTTCGAGAGTGACTATTTGGTCGTTTCATTTGCGAAATGTAAATCAGAGTAAATTTCAGTAGTGTAGGGTGAACCGTAAAGTAGTGAGAAGAACAATACAAGCATTTGAGGTCTAACATAGATGTTGATTCTTTCATGCAGTTTTGATAGGTGTTTCTCCACAGGGATCGAATATAGGATGTTGATTTTGTATGTTTACTTAGTTCAGATCAAAGGCCAGTTTGTATTACAGTGCTTAAGATATATTTTAGTTGTCATCTTTAGTTAGGAATCTGAATACCAAAGTTTTAGTTACATTTTATGGGTATTTAATAAAATCAAGTTTTTTAAATGATATGTAATTTAATGCACTGTTTCGATATCAAGAAACTGAGTGCAGATCATTGCCCCAAAAGTGTTATACTTGGACCAACTTAGATAGTTACCAGTTTTGACCCAATTTTTCTGCCACCTTTGACGGCTGATGGAAAGATTGTAGAGTCGTTGTTTACGACAACTTATCTTTAATTTCCTAGGTGATGTTTAGAGTTCAAGTTGCTAAAATGCTCTGCACCGATCTAACCGGTTCTATAACCAAACCTTAGTCTGACTCCTCCCTTCTCTATGTGGGTTTTTTTCCTTTGTTTGACCCGATCTACCTTATTTACTCTGGTTATACTTCCTCTCAGATAGTCGACCCGCTGCTTACTAATTTCCCACTAACAATGGAGAATTCTTACATGATTGCCAGCGGTAACCCACAATTGAGAATGATTTAGGACTTATATACATTCAGTGTTGGTGCATTTGTTGGTTTTCTTAATTGTTTATATTGGTTAAGGAAGAAGAACGGTGGTTTGATTTTGGTATATACAACATTTTCTTATTTCTTAAGATTTATTTCATTCTTCTTTGTTTTCATTTGTTATAACAGATTCTGAAATTCTATATTGGATATCTGATGTTACCACCGCGACGGACCTGATACCAAAGGTTTTAAGAATCTTTTAAGTTTTTTTTTATTTTGATTGAATTGTATCTTGGTTGAATTGGTAATCCTTTTTTTGATGATTGCGGGTTTGTGGGTTTTGTTTATGTAGTTGCGGTTCATTTTGCCATGGTTACACTCCACTCTTTCAGGTAACAACATTTTTTTTATTTAATTGTTTTAGGTGGGTTTTTTGTTTAGAATTAGGGGTTTGTAAAGATGATGTATGTTTAAATGAGACATTAGGAGTTGAACTAAGTTTTTGTGATAGGTATATACTATGTATATTAGTGTTGATTTCCGTAAGGGGTGTTTGGCATTGATGTTTTTTCTTACTAAAATTTCTTATTCGATATGAGTTTTAAGTGTTGTATGACGGCATACGCTTATATGATATGAAGTTGCTTATCCGAACCGTTATTCTGATTATTCGACAGGAAAATCTAAAAAATAGCCAAATTACAAACCTTTATTTAAACACTCTTAATCTGCTTTTTAATTTTATAGAATATGTCGTAAGCAATTTTAATAACTATTATAAGAAAATCCATAGTTTGCTACCGACTCAAGTATCGAAGCTCATTATATTTGGTTCTTAACCGAAATCGTTCTTAATTTTTTTTCGCTTCAGAGGGAAAACGCCGTGTTTCTGATAAAATGCTTTCTTAATTAATGTTCATTCAGATATGTTTTCGATCTAGCTCATGCGTTTGTAAATGGTCAAAATAGTTAGGTGTATCTAAGTACAAACGACTAAGAGGACTCATGGGGTTCGCTTTTTTGCGGGTGTCATGTATATTAATAACTTTTTTTATTTCTTACTGTAACAGCAGGCAAAGTCCAAGTCTTGATATGAATGAGTGAAGAGCACACACAGGTGGACTGCGACAACGAGCCGGGCAACTAAGAATGAATGTCGATTTCCAGGTATGAAATGCCTGCGCCATTGTATAATTTTTGGTTGCGTTGGCTGTTTAGATTGTGTAGAACTTTATGCTTTTTGTCAGTCCAACTACACTAATAGCGTAAGAAATTAGTAAATGCTAAGGGTGTTGTTTATAACTTGGTTTTAAGGGTGGTGTTTAGACGCTGTTTAGTAGACCTGTGAATGTGCAGATCTTAAAGTGTATCCGATTTTGTGGTAGTTTCAGCATATCTAAATATTGTTAGTGTCAAAATATCAGATACTTCTATTTTGTGCATTGTGTTCTGTCACATCTTCCTTCCTAACAAAGTCATTACTTAAAGGGCTTTCTGTGGGCATATGAGGGCAAATGGTGTTTTGTTCGATATAGTTATGTTTGTTTTTTTATTTTGAATTCTAGACATATTGTAACTATGAAAAAACATTGTATGTTACCTCACATGTATCTAAGACAGTGAAATAGAAAGTTTTTTCCGCCAAATAGTTAAAGTGAAATTGCTTACATATGTTTCTTGACTTATAATGAACAGGTGTTAGGAGTTGAAAAAGATGGAAATTAGAGACAAATTCAGAAAGCTTTCCACAAGTATATCCCTTTTTTCCTTCTTTTACTACATATATCCACGACCACTCAGTTCTGGTATATGTTAAAAGAAAGTTACGGGTCTAAATGGGTAGTGTCACTCCTTTAAGTTCCTAAAAACATTATCTGAATTTTTTTTTCTTTATTCTCTAATGTATGTCAAACAGATTGGGTCTGGATTAGGCTGCCACACAAATTTAAGTTTCTGTCTTCGTATAATCTGATATGATCTCCTTCAATGTGGCTCAAACTGTCAAATTATTTATACAATTAGTATAACGGTAGAATGATTGGTCCCAAATAGCCTAGAGGTTTTAGTTCGTACTTATAAGATATCATTATTTAATAGATTGATTGATTGCCTTTTTTTCTAAATACTGATCAACGTCCTTTATATCTATTAGCTTAAAGGTGTCAAAATGGGTCCGGAGCGCAACTTGGATAAGAGAGATCAAAGGGGATAGTTATTGGAATGGGTAAGTTTAGGGTGACCTGCAACACTTTTTCTCCTAGATGATATAAATAGAGTAAATGAGATATTTGAGTATAATTCTAGAGCATACCATCCAACGAACATCTACAGATCCCAAAAATATGATTGTTGTATATTTTGTAGTCATATATAACACTAAATGGATAAAACAAAAAATTATTTTTGGATCAGCCTAACTCCCACTTGACCCGTATTGACCCAACCTATTTTGACCGTTTCCAAACCTGCCCGTTTTGCTCCATTACTAAGAAGCATATCTGAGTTTGGCGTCCCATGAACCGATGCACAACAGCTTCAATATGGAAGCAAGGCTTAGAGGCAACCAAATCAGCAACAATATTTATGTGTGAAATGTCAGACATGTATCTCCTTCGCCTGCCTCTCAACATTGACTGAAAGTTATATTTGATGTTTTGCAGAAACTTCTCAGCGAGTTCACCCGGTTCAGCAACCACAAAAATATCATTGTAAGAACTGGAACATTAAAGATACAACATCTTAGATGAAGAACTGACGCCTCCTTTTTGGAAATGATGGACAGAAGCAAGACTAAAATGGGAAATTTTCATCAATGGTAAAATAGCAGAGGTTGCAAGTTCATCTCATTTACTTAAACGAGGCAAATGGGTTTGCTAAAGTTCATCTCATTATGCAAAACAAATACTGGTCTACAAATTGCCAATATATCAGCTATGCCAAACGTATCAAGTCTGCTCTAGATGCAAAACCCAAACCTTCTTTAGTGGGAGATATATCTGATGAAGATATATTCACCCGGAATTGATAGAGAAGTCTGATGGATTTGTAAGATTCTTCGCATTTACGGATTCGTTGACAAGCAGCAACGCTACGATAATAATCCCAGGCAAGAGATGAATCATGACTGAAGTCTCCATCTTCACGAGTTTGATTCCAGGACACATTCTTAGGCTAGCACCAAATGGCACATAAGTATTATTAGTTGGTGGTGCAACAAGGTTCCGGATCTACAGGAATAGTTTCACAATACAGATACATGTATAAATTTGTATTACATAATGAATGTTTCACAATTAAGTGTCTTTGTTGCTACTGCATTCATCTTACATCACTTTTCATAGAAGGGTTTGATAACATAAAAACCAGCGCTCCGCAGCGAAGCGCGGGTTAAAAACCTTGTTGAATATGATGATAGAGTCCAGTCAGAAACGTTAAAAAATGATATAAAATAGACACACACAATGACTAATGGTTATAATAATTTTTTCTATGATTTAGAGTTATATTTGAAGAAACATGTAATCTAATGATCTACCAAGAACAAGAGAGAGAGATGTGGGTTGTGATGTTTAGTGAGAGAAAGTATATGGAATAGATAAAGTGTTATTACTATGTGGAAAATATAGGGAAAATGAAACAACTAAACCCTCTCCAAGGCTAGGAGAGGGCTTATATAGTTACATGATGGCCGGCCCATGGGCTATGATGGGCTTCCCATGGGCCTTGGGCCGGATTAGCTTCTATACTTAACATGACACAATCTACGAGCTAAGACCTATTACAACTTGGAAGTGACCGACACTTTTTGTGTTTCCAACATACCATGTACAACATAAGACTCATTAAACCTAAGTACATGACTAGTTATCTTGACCAAAGACCTTCCTTAATTTCCTCCCCATGTTTTCTTAAGTCTTAGACTTTCCTAATAGTATTATTAACTTACTACTTGTGTATATAAAGGCTTGTAACTAGCAAGATACAACACACATCTCATTTACTCAAGAAAACTTCACACATATCTCTTTATTTCTCCCTCTAGCCCACGAAATACATGAACACCCTTATACAATCCATACAATTTTTATTAGCAAGTATTCAAGTGTTTTAGCATCATACCTAAGATATTCTAAGGTGTATTGAAGGCTTTTAGCATTTACAAGGGTTTAATTAAGAAAGTGCAAGATTAGGGTTTCTTAAAAGATTAGGGTTTTCTAGTCTTGGAAGCTTGGGTTTTGATTCTAAACTAGGGTTTAGATCTTGTTTCTCTTCATCATATATCATCTTAAGGTCATCTAAAAACCCTACACTCTTTATATTTCTGATTTTATGTGTATATAATGTTTATATAGTAAATCACCATCTAGGGAAACATATTAACATGTAAAATGGATTTTTACTTTTGATCATGATTTGATATACTTTTTCATATGCTATATTGATGTTAA
>BQNB010157150.1:0-12525 GCA_026074375.1 Tanacetum coccineum | reverse complement strand
GTATAAGAACCCTTATTTAATTTCGATGTAATGTTTCTAGCGCCTTGCTAGTTTTTAATAAAAAGTTGTCGTTCAAAAAAATAATAATATATATGCCATGTTGTTGGCTAATACATACAATCTGGGGACCTCTTAAGTTTTTGTATCCAACACTAGTGCCAACTCTCATGTGGGAAATCATACATCTTCAAAGTTATAACTAACATATATATGCATGAGAATTTACCTCTTCAAGTTTCATCACACTGATTTAACAGTCTTATAAAAGCAAAAGGCTAGCTTGGAGCTTTTGGCGCGCAGGGTTTTGTGTCAACGCTACATCAGCTTTTTCGTTTTCACTTAGCTTGTTAAAAAAGTTTGCTAACACATTCTTTCTCCTTTATACTATTTCCTAATTATAGGCTGCTTTTCTTTTCCTTTGTGTGGTGTATGGGTGGCAATTCTCGACACGACACGATAAACGACACGAAGTTAAACAGGTTTGGGTTGAGGATAAACAAGTTTGGGTCAAAAACAGGTCAACCCGTCTAACCCGTTTGATAAACAGGTCGTGTTTGGGTTTAGTAAGTACGTTAACACGTGAACTCATTTAAGTATATATAAGTGTCAAAATATAAAATATATAGCTTGGATTTATGTACTGAATATGAGTGAATTACAATTATAACTCATATATCATTAGAATTGTTTATGTTTATCATTTTATAGATATTTATATCATTTTTGCATACACAAACCACTAACCTTATTTATCGCTTGACCTGTTTAGTTAAACGGGTCACAAATGGGTTACATATGTTATGCAGGTCTAGGTTAGGGTTGAGGTCCTTGACACGATTAATAAATGGGTCGTGTTTGGGTAGAGGTTATGATAACCCGTCAACCCGAACAGATCAACACGAACACGACTCGATTGCCACCCCTAATGTGGTGCACACCGTCCTACATAACTACTTGGTGCACAACAAATATACATTCAGCTAGGGCAACCAATTGATACAAGTTTAACCTTGTATAAAAAAAAAATTAACGGCAATGCTACTCTTTTCGTCTTAAAATAAATATTCATTTTGTAAATGCAATTTTTCTTTTTTAAAACTCATAAATTACACTCTACCAATCAATATAATCTTAACCCATTAAACTTTTTTTAACGCATTAATACTCCCTCCCTAAACCATGTCATTTGCAAATAAAAAGCAACCATACAAAACTCTTTTTGTACATTTGATACTCTCTTAAGCAATCAAACCAAGTCCTTTTGATTAATATAATGAATAAATTAGAATATCATTCAACAACTACTACTAGTATTTGGTATTATTAAGAAAGGCTTATCTTATATGTACCCTTCTGAAACACCATTTGTACTTAGGGGGTTTTTTGCGGTTTTTTTTGTATTTTATTTTTTTTGTATTTTTATAATTTTGTATATGTTATAAAACTGTGACACGAAAAAAACGGAACAAAAAATATAAAGTTTAACAGGTCAAAAGTATGAAACTGTCAAAATTTACGGAACAAAAACTGATAAAAACTACGTTACACTGTAAAAAGGAAGGTACAACAGGAATCTTTTGTACCTTTTGGCACTATTTTGTGGGCCAAGAGGTACCAATAGGGGTACCCATTAAGACTCGACGGAGTAAGGTGATTCTTCACCATTCACAAGCCCACTCACCGTGTGAGTGTTATTCCACTCCTCCAAACTCGCGCGCGAGTTGGAGTGTGAGTGGTGAACCACTCACCACTGGTGAGTGGTAACTCACCTTTCACCTTTATTTTTTTTTCGATTTATATATAATTTTTTTTTCTAAATCCTCCTTTTTTATATATAAATACCCAACATTTCACTTATATTTTCATACACAACTCATATATTTTTAAACAAAACTCTCACGTTCAGTATTGTATTTTTAATGGCGTGTTCGGTTCCACACACCTATGATGAAATCAAAGCTATGGTTGAAAAACAAATTGAGGAGGATAAAGCTCGTCAGCTAGCGATTATGAACTTGGCCGTCGAATATGATAATGCATGCGGCGCTAAAAATGATCTGCGAAAAGCATACGAGGAATGCAACCACATTCCACAAGAGAGTCGCGCTTTGATTGACACTTTTTTGAAAGAAGGATCTAATAAAGATTACGATATTCATAATTCATTGTTTGGAAAGGCGGCAAAAATAGAAAAACAAATGAATGATAAACTAGTCTGGCTACGGGAAAAATACAACCATCGCTCACAAACCCATATAGGTGGTTCGTCATCCCAAACCCGTGAGATATGTGATGTATATCTTACTGAGAAAGAGCTACATCAACTACATCTAGACGAAGAAGCGTTAAGAGAAATATTAGAAGAAAAAGCAATGGATGAAAAAGCACGGGAGGAGAAAATTAAGCAAAAACAAGCTGATGATGAGGAATTCTTTTTGGAATTTGGGGTGGTGAGATATGATTCAGACTACGAGTCATCAGATTAATAATCTAGGAACTATTTTAATTATGTTGTTTTAAATGTAATGTATTAAATCAAGTTTACGTTTACGTTTTTATTAATTTTGTAAGTTTTTATTTTTCTATGTATCGTATCTTTTTTTATTTTTCTATGTATCGTATCGTTTTTTATTTTTCTATGTATCGTATCGTTTTTATTAATTTCGTACGTTTACGTTTACGTTTTTAATTTATGAATGAAAGTAAATTAAATAAAAAAAATGATGTGTAAGGTGAGTTTGGTATGAAAAGTGAGTGTTAAAACGGTTGAAAGGTGAGTGGTAAAGTTGGAGAGAGAAAGCTGACGTGACGCTGAGGTGGATGGTGAGTTAGCCATCCTTCCTCCATCCAGCCTGAAAATACATAATGCAAGAAAGAGTAGAGCTACAAAGAATAACAGATATTGAAAGTGACACATCAAATGTTTGTTTATTACTATTAACATAGAGACAAAATTATTGAATTGGGCTTAAAATCTTAAATATATGATGAGTCATATGTGCACTTTCCCATTGAAATTCAATCACACACATTTTTCAAATGTAACTTTTGTCGAGTGTCGGCTGTATTAAAATATGTGGCCACAAACTCTGTACCATTAAGATACCTAAAATAATTAAATTTTTTTTTTTTTTAACGGCGATTTATTAAAACACTAGAAAGGAGCTAGATCAAACAAGAACAATATAAGGGTTCTTAAGCCAATCGTCCCACTTGAACGACGCTTTACATCTGAATTACACCAATAAAAAGAACTAGAAACTAAATTATCAAACATCAGCGCCTTTTCAGGGATCTTCTTATCAAACAGAAGCTTGATGCGAAAGTTCCACATATACCACCACAAACCATAGTATACACCCTCAAGAACGCCTTTGAGTTTGGATTGAATCCGAATAGAAACCAAGCAAACTTCTAAAGTAACTTTTAATTCCATGAAACTCTTATCACCTAATAAATATATAGGTATTTGAGGCTCTTGTGTAAAGCTTTTATTTAGCTTGTATTAAAAAAGAGCTGATTCGCACACTCTTAATTTTGATTGTGACACTTATTGTATAAATAGATAAAACATTGTGTGAACTCTAGTACAGCTATGTAATGCATAGATGAGAGTGTTCCAATCAATATTTTGCGTGTGCAAATCAATTCTCATTCAAAAAGGTTGGACATGGATAGTGATAGATATGGTGACTATTCTTGTTTAGTGGAAGGTGTATAAAATATAAAATTAAATTTTTGATTAAAAATAAAATTCTTGTTAAAGGGAAGGTATATAAAATATAAAATAAGTATTAATTTTATGTAAATATTCTTGTTAATGGGAGGGAATCTTATACGGGGTTACCAAGTAGTCAAAATAATGGATGTGTGTAGGTAATAGTAATGAAGAAAATTCTTTTTCAAATATATTTTTTAGAGAGGAAGGAAAAAGTTTAAGATGGTAGTAAAAAAAAGTGCGTTTTTGATATTTTTTAGAAGAGAAGAAAGTAAAAGATATTAAATTACATCAAATTTTAGTGTTTTAAAAGACGCGTCATGGCGTCGTTAAGGCGAGAGACGTGGTCTTTACGTTATGAAATAGACGAAGACGTCGACTCTAGGCGTGGCGTGAGATGAGGCGTGAAAAGGCGCGCTAAGACGTGAGCCGTGCCGCGTGACTGGTTTTTGGATTCAGCTCTGATAATTTTTTTTAAAAGTAGAAGAATATTACCTGTAATGATAGTTTCTTAACTTTTTTCATTATGTACAACGCTTTTGTAAACTCAATATGTATAAAAATATGGTATAAACTAGTGTTGGAAAAAAAGGCTACAAGGTCGATTAATCGTCGCCTAGGCGCTAATAGGCCACCAAACTTTTCGTGGCTGATTAATCGGTCAAACAATCAGTCAACTATGGTTAACGACGGTCAAAGTCGGTTAATGGTGGTCAAACTTGTTGGAACCTGGAAAATTTGCTAGAATTACCCAAAACTCGCGTTTAAACATGTTTTAATCACTTATGATAGTTGTTTATATCGATTATAAGTTGATTTTTAGGAAAATCTTGCCAGAATAACATAAAACTCGCCGAAAATACACAAAACTAGCCGAAAATGGCAATTTGATTTGCCTAGACTGATTACAAGCTATAAGGACTAAGTAGGTCGATCGTTCAACTACCGATTTACGATTTTTGCAAACTTGGTATAAATATATAAATATTTTTATATTTTGTGCCGTCTTAAAAACGCAAAAGTTTCGACATAGTTGCTAAGGCGTGAGGCTTGATCATGCCGCCACGCCGCCCCTCACGCTATTTATAACCTTGACAAATTTACTCTCCTAATTTTTTTTCCCCAACTTGTGATGAAATGGAGTGAAGTTGATTTGAAAGCATTTTTTTCTTATATCTTTTTCTTTTCTTTCAAACTCGGGAATATAAGATAAAAAATCATTTTCTTATTCATCTCCTCTTTGCTTTTTTTTTCTTTTTCTCTACATCCTTCTTTTTTCCGTTTTATACTTGAAAACAAAGTGTAAATAGCTTAAAAATTAAATGTTCAATTTTTAGTTCAGAAGAAATCCCAAGTTTAAAATCGATACTTGAAAGTGGTATGTACTTGATTTGTCTCAAATAATAGTCTACGCCTGTTATTCTGTCAAAAGTAATAGAGAGAAAACGGTAATAACTATAGTAACTTTAAATTGTGTTTATTTTGTCAGAGGATAATTATTTCAAGACGGAAGTAGTAGTATTTCTAGGTATTGGATGTGTGTAGCTCTATGTTCACTACTCGCCACTCTTAGACGCTCTACGTCAAGCACAATCTTAATAAGGAATAGCTAAATGAAACATCCAAAAAGTAAAACGTTAACTATTAATTTGAAACCGAAAAATAATGAATGTATCCAAAGAAAATAAATATAAAAAAAAGTATCGATTGAGATGTGTACTTATATGCATAAGCATATGTGTCAACGTATTATTGACAGGGTTCTAAATAGCGGCGCCATAGCGCGCTATAGCGGCGCTATAGCGCGAGGCGTGGCCTCCACGTTACGAAACAGGCCAAGGCGTCATCTTGAGGCGTGGCGTTAATATGGCGCCATTATAGCGCGCTATAGCGTGAGGTTTTTTTGAAGCTTTAAAAAATTTCATTGGATTTGAGGCTTTATTTACATGTATTTATGTTTGGGTTGTATGGGATTCGGTCTTAGTAACCCCGTTAATCAATTTTAATCCTTAGTAGCGTAACTCAATATTGACCATCTCTATAAATAATTTTGCCGCCTTGAGTTAACGCTTAAAAACGCTATGACGCAACGCCTCACGCTAAAGCTTGAGGCTTGGCTATGCCGCTACGCCACGCTTCACGCTATTTATAACCTTGATTATTGAAGATAAAAGAGAGACTTAATTCTTCACAAACAATAACTTACTAATACATTTATTAAGCATAAACGTAATTAATTATTTTTTTATTCCTCCTGATCATTTTCTTATAAAAAAAAAGTTATGTTATATCCTTTTACTCTTTTTCTTACTTATTATCCTCTTACCCACATAAAAATATAACACATGTTTTCCATTAATTATCTTTTTGAATCTGAATCGTTAATTTTTTTCAATTGTTAAGATCCTAAAAGTAAAAAAATAAGTAGAAATGTTTAATAAAAATAAGAGTAAACTGCAAAAATCATCTATGTGGTTTGTACTTTTTGGCACTAATAATCCCTAACTGATACTATTGGCACTAATCATCCTTGAGCGATGAAACGTTCGGCAAAAATCATCCATCACCACGAATTATGGAGGGTAATTATGTCATTTAAAACACACAGGGATGATTTATTCCAAAATATGTTTAAACCATGGGGATGATTTTTGCAGTTTTACAAAAAAAAACTAATATTCATAATTATTATTAATTTTTTTTACTTTTTTTAATTAAATCATCACTCCATTATAATAATATAATTTACAACAAATTAGAGGGGAGTCAAGATATTATCTGAGCCTTCACTCTTTTGCGTCAAAGGCGATATTATTATTATTATTATTTTA
The DNA here is from genome assembly GCA_026074375.1 of Tanacetum coccineum. Lineage (NCBI taxonomy): Eukaryota > Viridiplantae > Streptophyta > Magnoliopsida > Asterales > Asteraceae > Tanacetum > Tanacetum coccineum. The sequence continues at coordinate 5,976 of BQNB010157150.1, read as the reverse complement.
TTTAGAGTAAACTGCAAAAATCATCCTTGTGGTTTGTACTTTTTGGCACTATTCATCCCTAACCGATACTATTGGCAATAATCATCCCTGAGCGCTGAAATGTTCGGCAAAAATCATCCCTCACCACGAATTATGGAGGGTAATTATGTCATTTAAAACACACAGGGATGATTTTTGCCAAAATATGTTTAAACCAAAGGATGATTTTTGCAGTTTTACAAAAAAAAACTAATATTCACAATTATAATTATTTTTTACTTTTTTTAATTAAATCATCACTTCATTATAATAATAGAATTTACAACAAATTAGAGGGGAGCGGAGATACTATCTAGGCCTTCACTCTTTTGCGTCAAAGGCGATATTATTATTATTATTATTATTATATTTATTTAATTCTATTATATTTAATTGTAATTTACTTATTTTATTATTATTATTATTATTTATTTATTTATTTATTATAAATCACTTTATTAGAAATTTAAGGGATTTATAAAAAATTATTGGGAAGCCGAGATATTATCTAGGCCCCCACTCCTTGATGTGTGTGTTTATCGCCTTTGACACAAACCATGATGGCTGATTGATGCGGCACAACGTAAACATGTGAAGGGGAAACAAAAATCAGCCATCTGGTTTGTGTCAAAAGGCGAAAGCCTAGGTCTAGATAACCACCATCAAGGCCAGTGGCGGCCTAGATGATATCTCGGCTTCCTAATAATTTTTTGTAAAATAAAATAAGTAAATCACAAATAAAGGGATGATTAATAATAATAATAATGAAGTGGTGTTTATAAAAAAATATAAAAATAAGAGTTAATTGCATAAATGGTCCTTGTGGTCGTTCGGATTTAACGAAAATGGTCCCTCAAACTTTTTTATAACGAAAATGATTCCCATAGTTGTGAAACATAACAGGTTTGGTCCCTGTGGTAAGAGGATTCATAACGGTTTTGGTCCCCATGACCCATAACGGATTTGGTCCCTAAAAGGACCAAACCCGTTATGTTTCATAACCATGGGGACCATTTTCGTTACAAAAAAGTTTGAGGGACCATTTTCGTTAAATCCGGACGACCACAGGGACCATTTATGCAATTAACTCTAAAAATAATAATAATAATAATTGTAACATTAGTTTTTTTAGTAAATTGCAAAAATCATCCCTGTGGTTTAAATATATGAAAGGTAATTATATCATTTAAAACACACAAGGATGATTTTTGCCGAAGATTTCATCACTCAGAGATGATTAATGCTAATAGTATCAGTCAGAGATGATTAGTGTCAAAAAATACAAATCACAAAGATGATTTTTGCAGTTTACTCAAAATAAATATCATTTCTGTTGGGAATAATTGAAAACGACTAAGTGTCGTTTCTGCTGTTAGAGATGTTCGTTTCTGCTGATGGCATTAAGTCGTTCCTGCTGGCAGTTCAAGTAGCGTTCCTACTGATTATGTTTCTGCTGGTCATGTTCTCGTTCCTGCTGACAGAGATAGAATCTGCTGATTGTTATTTATAGACGTAATTAATGTAACTAAGGAATTATAGTTATAGAATCATCTCATTAATATAGGAATGAGATATATTAGGAAGAGATTGATGTATATCTCTTACGCGTTTTTAGGAATCTCGTTGAGCAATTTTAGGGTTTCTTCTCTATAAAAGAAACCTTTAGCATTAGGGTTTGGTACCGATTACACATTACAAAAACAATTTATTATCAATAGAAAGATCCATAGAGGATCATTGTTTATATTTGTTCTTCTTTATATTGCATTGTTTAGTTTCCGCCTAAACAAAATCAAATAGTACGATTCGTCATTTTTTCTATGTTTTCGTATACTTTGTTTTTGATTCACTAATCCATTATCAATAGGGTTTTGAATCATTAAATGATAGTAATATATTGTAAAACATATTATTCAAGTTTTTTCAAATATGACATGTATCACACACATGTTTTGAATTTTGAATCATAAAACATTGTTACTTTATAAATTGAACCTCTAGAAAAATAACAATTTCGTTTTGCATCATTTGTCAATTCGTGAATCATGCATTATTTATTTGGGTTTATGAATTGTAATCGAATTAGTAAATCGATAAACAAATCGTTGAGCATTTTGTTTTGAATAGTATTTAAATTTGTGAATCAAAAATATTGTTTAATTTTTGAATCGCTCGTTACAAAAAAGTAGACCGATGGTCTGATTCAAATTTTACTAATTGATATAAAATATTGAATCGATATAAACCATATGTATAATAATAGAAAAAGACTACTTATTACTCCGTATATGAATCATCACATAAGACATTCGTAAAAAAAAATGGAAGACATGTTAAGCGTATAAGATATTCCATGAGAAGCGCATGAAGCTGACTAACAGGAACAGGACGAGATGGAATAAAAATATGAATTACTTAGTCATGTTTTCTATTATAATTATATATGAAGAGGTGTAAATTAATGCATGCATTAAAGTAATTATTAACTTTATTAAAAGGCGGTACCGGGTCAGCCCGACTGCATTTAATGTATGTTGGGTTAACCCGCCGGAAAACCCGTACCCGCCTGAAAACCCTGCCTGAAACCCGGAACCCGCCTGAAAACCCGAACCCCGCTTGCCTTACCCGATCCACCCTATTAATAAGGTTTTATAATGGGGCACGTTTAAGTCAGATAAAGAGAGGATCTTCTCTCTTTCACCAACGTATCTTTCTCCTCTCTCAACAAGTGTCTTTCTCATCCCTCTAAAAAACAATTGTTTTGTGGACGATTGTGTTCTGGATCTCTCTCTAAAACATATCTTTGTAATCTTAGATTGGTTGTCAAGATGATGTTCTTGATCTCTGTCCAAAACACATATTTGTAATCGTAGTGTGACGATGGTGACGGATTTAACATTATACAAGGTATTTTTACCCTTTGCATGCTGTTTATTTCAATAATTTTAATTAATTAGGGTTAGGGTTTTGGGGTTCTTTATATTTTATTTTTTTGTTCTGATTTCATTTGCTTAATTAATCGGTGATTTAATTAATTAGGGTTATAGTGATGATGGTTGTCCTTCTTTTTAAGGGTAACTGGGTTACTTTATGGGTGGCGAGGTGATTGAACGTGTATTGTGATTGCGGCGATGATGTTTGTGTGGCTCCTGCTTAATATTAGATATGGGACCACGGGTGTATCCTCTGTTTCACACGTAGTCCCTTATCTGAGCCTCTGATTAAAAAAATAAAGGTTGATTGTAATGTTGTTTCGGGTTTAGAGTTTTGTGCATTCGCTGTTAACGAGGTTGCGATGAGTTTACATGGGCTCGATTAAAGTTGAGATTGTCCGCAACTTGACAGGGCAGCCTATTAGGTTTACAGCCATGCCGATGTATCCTCTTTTTCACCCATGGTCCCCTATCTGAGCCAAAATTATGCCTCTTCCCCATGTGGTGAGAGGGAAGATCCTGGCTTTTTCGGGGCAGGGCAAATGCGTGACTCGGGTTGCATATAACCTAAATGTATTAAATAACTTTCCCGGGTCAGGCCGGGGCAAACATTAAATGAATGCCAAACCTGTGTTGCATTATTAAACGTTGTAAACCCAAATTCTAATGAACGCAACATGTGTTCCTGTTCTTTCATAAAATTAAGAATAAGAATTATGGCTCAAAGCTGCTTAGACTTTCGCCCTATGCTTCTTCGCTGCCGCTGACCCTTTCGTTGCCGCTATACATGGCGTGTGACGATAGCGAAGTTTGTGTGACGACGATGATAGGGTCGTAAGCTGAGGCTGCGATGAGTTTACATCGCCTCCGTTACATTTGAGGTTGTCCGCAACTTGGCGGGGCAACCTTTTAGGTTTGCAGCCATGCCGGGTGTACCCTCTTTTTCACACGTAATCCCTTATCTGAGCATGTGATTAAAAAAATGAAAGGTTGATTGTAATGCTCTATTGGGTTCAGAGTTTTGATCCATCGTAGGTACGATTCTCGATCATCGGATTGGGTTTATGGTATCTTCTCATTCGTTTGGTAAACTGATTATTTCATTAAAACTGTACTTCGAAGCTTAAATTTATGTATGTTGTTATGCCCCGACCCGGCTTAAGTAATCAGCCTATTATTCATTTGGGTGTTTGGCATGTGGCTTGCCATTTGTCTTGGTAAACCCTGTCTGAGCCTTTGGTGATTCTGCGGTGATGGTTGATTACTTTATGAGCGATTAAACTACCATTGAACATGAGTCAAAATAATGCATTGTCGTGAGAAGATCTAGAAAGATCTGTAACTTGAAATCGACGCTGCAATTTGTTTTTATAAGGAGGCGGTGATGAATCTAAACAGGTTAGACCGTGAACGTTCGCATCTTGGCATGGCAAACTACTAGATTTGCAGCCATGGCGTATGTGTCCGGTTTTTTAATACTTAACCTGCCTGAGCCTCATCCGTTTTATTTTTATCTCATCATCATTTTATAACATTTTGAGTTTAAATGGAACAGATCCTTCGTTGGTTCATTATACTAACTGAGGTAATGAGTTTTGTAATTTTTCTTTTTATATCTGATTATGTTAATACATTCCCGCATTTTACTTTTAATCGTATAATTCATTTTACAGGAAGCTGGGGAGTGTAAGGAGCACTCACCATGTGTCTTTCTCTCTCACCACGTATCTTTATCTCCCTCTAAAAACACACATTGGTAAGTAGACGATTGTTGTTTTCAGTGATCTCACCTAACACAGATATTTGTAATCGTAGATAGGGTTGTCAAGAAGTTGTTCTTGATCTGCTGACCAAAAACACCTAATAGAAATCGTAGTGTCACGAATGGTAGACGTACAACATTATACAGATGGTAAATTTTACCCTATAGCATGTTGTTTATGTCAATAAATTTAATTAATTAAAGTGTAGGGTTTTTGCGTTTCGATTCATTTGCTTAATTAATCTATTTTTAATTAAATAGGGTTAAAGTAGATGATGGTGGTCCCATCTTATTTAGGGGTAACCGAGTTACTTTATGGTTGGCTAAGGTGATGAACACGTATTGTGATTGCGTCGATGACGTATCTGGGCATATTTTATAATAAACAGCTACTATTGTTGTTGGGACTGTTGTTTCACACGTAGTCCCTTATCTGAGCCTTTGATTAAAAAAATAAAGGTTGATTGTAATGTTGTGTCAGGTTCAGAGTTTTGTGCATTCGCTGTTAACGAGGTTGCGATGAGTTTACATGGGCTCGGTTAAAGTTGAGATTGTCCGCAACTTGGCGGGGCAGCCTATTAGGTTTGCAGCCATGCCGGATGTATCCTCTATATTCCACACCGTGACCCCTATTTTGAGCAGAAATTATGCCTCTCCCCCACGTGGTGAGAGGGAAGATCCTGGCTTCTTCGGGGCAGGGCGAATGCTTGACCCGGGTTGCATATAACCCAAATGTATTAAATAACTTGCCCGGGTCAGGCCGGGGCAAACATTAAATGAATGCCAAACCTGTGTTGCATTATTAAACGTTGTAAACCCAAATTTTGATGAATGCAGCATGTGTTCCTGCTCTTTCATAAAATTAAGAATAAGAATTATGGCTCAAAGTTGCTTACACTTTCGCCCTATGCTTCTTCGCTGCCGCTGACCCTTTCGTTGCCGCTATACATGACGTGTGACGATAGCGAAGTTTGTGTGACGACGATGATAGGGTCGTAAGCTGAGGCTGCGATGAGTTTACATCGCCTCCGTTACATTTGAGGTTGTCCGCAACTTGGCGGGGCAACCTTTTAGGTTTGCAGCCATGCCGGGTGTACCCTCTTTTTCACACGTAATCCCTTATCTGAGCATGTGATTAAAAAAATGAAAGGTTGATTGTAATGCTCTATTGGGTTCAGAGTTTTGATCCATCGTAGGTACGATTATCGATCATCGGATTGGGTTTATGGTATCTTCTCATTCGTTTGGTAAACTGATTATTTC
>BQNB010157149.1:0-15187 GCA_026074375.1 Tanacetum coccineum | reverse complement strand
TAAGCTTTATTCCTCTGTGGTCTTTGGTGAGTGCAAGCACGGATACGCCGTATCTTCCTTAATGGAAACGGCGTGTTGGTCTTCAAAATAGTAATCTTCAAAATATCTTCATGTAAGCTCCATAATGCGCGCCTTTTGCTAACTTTCACCAATTACTCCATAATTACTGTAGTTCTTAAATATAAACGATTAAGTAACAATTCTTTGCAATAACTATACAAAATAGGTTAATAACATGGGATAAATGACGTTATAATATAGACGTTATTTGATGTCATCATTAACTTTCAATAATACAATTGCTTGTGAGGTGATTTTTAAGTGGGAGGCTGGATTGAAAGATGATATGGATGCTCGATCATATGTGTATGTGCTCAGCAACGGTTGCAGGAAATGCAGTGACGACAGCGATGGCTATTGCTAGGAGTATACACCAGCTATGTTCATACATCTATTTCTTTATATATATGATATGATTTTTTCTTGCGGATGCAAGGCTGAGATCTGGGCTACCAAGGGTTTGTTGGATAAAGCAAAGGGAAATGTACTTGGTATGGAGATCGTTAAGGATCAGAGTGGTAATACTCTAGGGGTGTCACAGTCTAAGTTTTACAACGAGAAGTTGGTACAGACTTTGTTAGAGGGACACTCTATACTGTCGTTGGAGGGTAGTCTATCAGGGGATTATGATGTGAAAAAGAATGGTAAGTGGTCATGTATATATGCGGTTGGAAGCCAGGAGTATCAGATGGTATGCACGAGACTTGACATAGCTTCTGCAGATGTGGGTATGTTGGATAAGTTTGATCGTGGATTACAGACAGACGTACAAGTTTTGTGGATTTTGACTACCCCATGGGAAGACCGATCACTGTCATGGGTAGATAAAGGGTTGATGATATTGGGATGTGCAGAAAGCTTGAAAGGTAATTTGCAGCACATGGAGGCTTTATCAACAACTGAAGCGGGATATATGACGTTTACTGAGGCTTGGAAGAAGGAAATATGGCTAAAGGGACTATTGACAGAGTCAAGATATGAGCTAAGGTTAGTAGCAGGTATTGCTACTGGTGCCTTGGTAAAAGGCGGTTCCCGATCTGAGTTTCCAGCACAAGTCGAGGTTGCTACGTATCGGTATTGTCTAATAGTGATACTAAGGTGGAAATTGTTAGTTATAGTATTCACTTTAGTCAATAAGTTAAGGGGCTTAGTGTAAAGTCAGCTCTAATTATAACCATATTAGGGTTGTTGGGTTTCTCTATGGCCCAACCCCATCCTCCCCCTCATCTCTATAAAAGGAGGTGAGGGGGAGGGTTTTTATATATTATTATTCTCAACTTGTTTGTTCTCCCCCTCATCTCTATAAAAGAAGGTGAGGGGAGAGGGGTTTTGTACTTCATTCTTTTTACTCAATAAACATATAATATTGAGGGTTATATTCTTGTGTATCTTTTCCTTTTTCTGTCATACATAATCTACTGGGTTGTGTTCGTCTTCAAGATCGGATTTATTCCGCACTAGTAACCAGGTTGTAGGGTGTCAAATGTTACATCAACATAGTAGGTAAATCCACTCCATCTTCATCATTCTTTTTCAGTATATAAGACCTAATAAAAAACATATGTTTTGAAGTCTTGGTTGACCAACTCATATCCATCATCACTTTTTTGAACGAAAATATATATTAAGAAAACTTAATTAAGATCCATACAAATCACTCCTCGAAAGCGAGGTAAGTTCATCTGGGAAAGAAACATCCCAATAAACCCTAAAGTGGAAGAAAAGGCATTACGAGCAACCCAATGAGCTACTTGGTTGCTTTCACGGTTAATCCAAGAAAACCTTATACGCATGTTTTTTGCCCATATACGAATATCTTCCACAAGAGCAGCTAAACTCCATGGTGGGGACATGTCTAAAGATGATAAAGAGATAGTTATTTGGGAGCCAGATTCCACAATTGCATTAAACCACACATGATTAGATGCTAGCAAGCAAGCAGAATGTACCGTAATGATCTTGGCGTAGAGAAGACATACGGCGTGGCAACGATTACCAATGACATAACGGAGAAGGCCTACAGAATCACGGGCAACAATACCAAAAGCAGCACATGAATTCTTGAAAGCAACATCATAATTTAACTTCACCGAAGGGCCGTGGGGGGTATCCACTGTGGAGAAGTGTGTGAGGTGGAATCAAGGTTGGTGGTCGCTGAGGTAAGGCTTGAAATTGATTGATGAGTAACAAACTTCTCATGGTCATTAAGTTGAGCATAAATAGATGTCAATGTGTTGTGCGGGGATGGGGTCACATTTTCAAAAACAAAGTTGTTACGAGATCGCCATATAAACCAACAAATAGTTGCAACAACTGACAAAATGCGAGAGACGTCTCGAATAGAGTGGGTTGTATCAATAAAGCTTTGTATAAAATCATAAATATTAATACCTTATTGAAGAGGTCGGAAGGATAAGGGAGAGCCAAACCAAACCGGACGAGTCCATGCGCATTCAAAAAGTAGATGCTCGATTGATTCTGTACAAATATTGCATATTGGACATATCTGAGATGGAGAGCAATTTCGTCTAAACAAATTCTCCTTTGTTGCAACAGAGTTTGAAATGGCTTTCCATAAGAATAATTTGATTTTTGGTTGCACCGGGATATGCCAAATTACCTTCCAGAATTTTGATGATGGAATGGCACTTGATTCACCTATAGAAATGGATGTACTCAGCAGTGCAATAGCTTGTTTGTAGCCGGACTTAACAGGGTATTGACCCTTTGGATCAAAGTGCCAAATGAGCTTGTCCGAAGAGCCAATTTGTGAGATCGGGATTTGCAAGACCAGCTCAGCTTCAGTACCCGAAATATGCTCACGTAACTTCCTCACATTCCAATGGCCATCCTCAATAAAATAAGAAACTGTGTTGTGGTTGTGGAACAGGCCGAGAGGTGAACGAATGTAAAAATCATCACTAAAAGGAACCCATTTTTGTGTTCAGAATGAAATGCTTCGTCCGTTTCCGACTTGCCATCTAACACCTTGTAGCAACAAATCGCGGCCGTAGAGTAATTGTTTGCATCAATTATTATAAACTTTTAAACATGATAATGTAGTTTTTGACGTTCTTTTTAGTAATGCATGCATGCATCAATGAACTAATTCTGTCTAAATCAATTAAAAAACCAAAATGAGGAAAGAAAGGTAAAATAAAGTCACTTTCTTTGTAATTACTTTTAAATTTATAATAAAACACATGTATGTTATTTAATCATAACGATGAACCCAAATATAAACCTTGAAAAGTAAATTTGTTTTATTAAAATGTACAAACAGAGAAGGATCCATGTTTAGAGTTAGACTACCCGAGGAAAATCGAGTTTTATATGTTTTAATGTACGCCCTAACCGGCATTTTAACGGTTGTTCAGATTTTTTTCTAGCGCATATGTGGTATTAAAAAGATAACTAAACTATTAGTATCGACAAAAATTTATCCTAAAACCTATCCATTAGCATAGCTAAAACCAGTGTTACCAATGTCATATAACTTAACAATATAATTGTTAATATTGTTATAAAAGCAACCAACTCTTTTGTTTAATCATACACATCCCATACATCTTGTCTATAAATACTTTGATTTGGTTCTCCACTTCCAACACAAACTACTACAAACAAGCCTTTCATGGACCAATTCAAGTGTGTTCACTGAAAGCTAGCACATCTTAACACAATGGCTCGGTCGATCACCATGCTCATGCTTCTCATTTCTGTCATGGCTATATCCAATGCTTCTAATCTCTACCCTCAGTTCTGTGACCACTCATGTCCTCAGGCTAAGAACATTGTTCAATCTGTTGTCGCAAAGGCTGTAGGAAAAGAGGCTCGTATGGCTGCTTTGTTGCTCATTTTCCATGATTGTTTTGTCAAGGTTTGTTTTTTACTCCATCTACATTTCGTCACTATAAGAAATTAATGCTATATGTCGCCATTAAATAGACTTTATTCTAGTGAGCCACAAAATTATCTCCACCATAACCATTAAATTTGCCATCAACTCTAGGAACGTACTATTTAGCTTGTTCCTACAGTTAACTAAAAGTTTAAGTTTAATCACGGATGTATTGTTACCATTTTTTAGTTATCACAATAATTTAGGTGTCTCAAGAAGCTGGTCAGCTTAATTTACATATATAATACTCATTAAAAATGCTAAAAGTGTGGTTACATTAATTACAAAATAACTACATTTTTATTTTAACAAAACGCTCATATAGGGGTGTGATGCTTACTTCTCGACAATAGTGGAACCATAATTAGTGAGAAGGGGTCCGTACCTAACCGCAACTCAGCTCATGGTTTTGAAGTCATTGACCAAATTAAAGCCGCTTTGGAGAAGGCATGCCCTCAAACCGTCTCATGTGCCGATATCATGGCTCTGGCAGCTAGAGACTCAACTGTTCTGGTACCAAATACTAACTCAACCACAACAAATTACTATTATGTACCTTAAACTGTAAATGCAGAAAAAAAATCTGTTAGTTTTTCAGAAGTAAATTAACATGTTTTGAACTTGTGCAGACTGGTGGACCGAGTTGGGAAGTCCCATTGGGCAGAAGGGACTCACTAGGTGCAAGTTTGAGTGGTTCTAACCAAAACATTCCAGCTCCAAACAACACGTTCCAGTCCATTCTCACCAAATTTAAGGTAAAGGGTCTTGACATTGTTGATTTTGTAACACTTTCAGGTAAGATTTAAACATGATTAGATTTGATTTTTATCATGGGGACAACCTTTAATTTAACTCATATTCTGCTGATAACAACTCAAAAGGTCCAAACGCTTATTTATTCTAAAAATTTGACTAAAATTAGTTATCCAATGTTGGAAGTATAAGTTTATAAACCTTTGCACAGACTTCATGATTATTTATGTAATATGTAGTTATAATATAGTTTAAGAATTGCAGGCACTTTGTACTAATGTAAAAAAGCCCTGCACAAATTCTAGTATGGGTCAAAAGCCCAAAACAGACCCATATAGTTAGTTAAGACATTATATGACAGTTATGCATAAAGAGTCATGTTTGTTGGCTAATTTGAACCAACACAACTCTTTATTCATACTTGTTCATAACCTATAAATAGTTGGAATGTAAGGCAATTCTTTTTTCAATCAATATAAAAAGTACTTAGCATATATACCTGTGTTTGTTCCTTAATATCTGCTCCTGCACACTTCTTTTGAAAACTTGCACAAACTCAAAACCAAATTGAAGTCATTTAACATGGATAACCCAAACACCCTGTTAGATGACAGATGGACAAACCTGAAACCAAGGAGGTTTATCCATTATAACATGTGGTATTAGAGCAAACTGGGAGACCCCTAAGAAGGAAGATGCAGTATGAATTCATCAAAAGACAATTGCAAAGAGAGAAAGAGGCAGGGCTGGGAAAATGCATAAGGCAAATTTCCAATAATTGCAAGGAAATGTTAAGGAGAAAGATGGAAGAGATAGAACTCTATAACTCTACCATCAATCAACCAATCTCACACAACACCTTTAGGAGACACAAGTGCTTCAATTGCAAACAAAGGGGACATATAATCAAAACCTGTCCTATGATGAAACAGAAGGAAGAGATTGAGAAGATTGGCGATAGGAGTGAGACTGCAAAGGCAAACAATAAAGGTCTTATGGCATCCAAACTCTCTGTAAGTATTAAGTACCCTGAAAGCTTTCATCTTGAGACAAAATGCATGCTTAAAGGGACAAATCAAGGTCATTGGGATAATATATGGTATGTTAGCAATAACACAAATGTACACCTATGTTCTAAATTAAGTCTGTTCTGCAACATAAAAGAAAAATTTGCTGCTAACAAATTAGATGATCAAATGAAGATTTTATTCACCTATGGCTTGGGAGAAGTAGTGATCAACAATGGTGATGAAGGTTATCTAATACCAGGGGTGAGCTATGCCCCTGAAGTAACTCTAAACATACTCTCATTAGAACTACTAGAAAGACAAGGCTTTGAAATTATATATGAGCATAATACTTGCAGACTTGTCTACATGTTTAAGGATCCAAAAGGCCAAAACTTTAATGAAGATAGGTTAAGAGTTATGCACAATAAGTATTTAGAAGAATACTTTGAGACTTTGGATAGTAGTGCAGAACAGAACAACTCTTTTGGCTTAGTATCTATGCAAGATGATGTGATTGAAATTAAAGGAACATTATACTCAACAAAGGTAACTACTTTCAATGAGTATGTTGCATTCCTCAATCTAGTTAAGCAAGATGAAATAATAAGCCAACAGTGGGACACATTCAGAGAAAGGTTTGATAAAGTACTAAAATGGTTCTATAAGAGTTACTTGGGAAAACCAATCCCTGGTCCAATTCCCCCCAAAATAAATGGAGTACAAATTCACCTATTTGATTTGTACAAACTGATTGAAGGATTTGGAGGATATCTAAGTGTATACTTTGGAAAAGAATTTGGTACAATAGGAGAAATTTTAGGTTTGTCAAAACAGGATGAAGAAGAAGTGAAGAACTGCTACATCCAATACTTGGATGTTTTTACAAGTTACTACAAGACAGCGAGGGTGCCTAATCAAGATCAAAGATCAAATCTTGATATACCTGCAAGGACTTTGGAAGTAGGCAAAAGGTATACTTGCCCTACATCTCATCAATGTGATTTTGGTGAGAGCAGTGCACCCAACTTGGAAGTAGCCAGCACAAAAGGAAAGGAGAAGATAGAACATTTTGGAGTGAAGCTTGAAGAAGAAGATCATGACAGAAGACAATTTCATCCTACACAACCAAACAAAGGACCAACTCTGAACAATGGCATCAAGATCAAGGAAGAAGAGACAAGCAACACATCAAGTGAAGATCTTGTCATTGTTTGAAGAACATCAAAAGAATTAAAGCTGTTTGAAGCTTATGAACTTAGAGGGGAGGATGTTGGAAGTATAAGTTCATAAACCTTTGCACAGACTTCATGATTATTTATGGAATATGTAGTTATAATATAGTTTAAGAATTGCAAGCACTTTGTACTAATGTAAAAAAGCCCTGCATGAATTCTAGTATGGGTCAAAAGCCCAAAACAGACCCATATAGTTAGTTAAGACAGTTATATGACAGTTATGCATAAAGAGTCATGTCTGTTGGCTAATTTGAACCAACACAACTCTTTATTCATACCTGTTCATAACCTATAAATAGTTGGAATGTAAGATAATTCTTTTTTCAATCAATATAAAAAGTACTTAGCATATATACTTGTGTTTGTTCCTTTATATTTGTTCCCGCACACTCCTTTTGAAAACCTGCACAAACTCAAAACCAAATTGCAGTCATTCAACATGGCTAACCCAAACACCCTGTTAGATGACAGATGGACAAACCTAAAACCAAGGAGGTTTATCTATTATAACATCCAATAGTATTGTTTAATAGTAGTGACATACAATCCAACCCACTTTGACCCGTCCTTAAATTTTTACATTTTGTTTTGAGCTTGTTCCTTTTATCCAGTTGCTTCGAAGTGTTGCATAAATTCATGATTGATTGAAGAATCTACTAATTCAAGAAAATCTAAAAATTTCATCTTAAAGAACTAAGTTATAATATTCAGGTTAATTGTTGTCAGAAACAGTCTCATGATTAGTTCTTGGTGCTTATGTTTGCAGGAAGTCACACAATCGGAAACGCTAGGTGCACCAGTTTCAGACAAAGGCTATACAACACTGGCAACGGGAAGCCAGACTTGTCACTAGACCAATCATACGCTGCAAAACTACGCCAATATTTAAGTACCCTTAAAGCTTGTCATCTTGAGACAAAATGCATGCTTAAAGGGACAGATCAAGTCATTAGGATAATATATAGTATGTTAGCCATAACACAATTGTACACCTATGTTCTAAATTGAGTCATTCTGCAACTTAAAAGAAAATATTGCTGCTAACAAATTAGAAGATCAATGAAGATTTTTATCACCAATGCTTGGGAAAGTAGTGATCAACAATGGTAATGAAGGTTATCTAATACCAGGGGGTGAGCTAAGCCCCTGAATAACTCTAAACATCCTCCATTAGAACTACTAGAAAAGAAAGGCTTTGAAATTATATATGAGCATAATACTTGCAGACTTGTTTACATGTTTAAGATCCAAAAGGCCAAATTTTAATATGAAATAGGTTAAGAGTTTTATTGCACAATAAAGTATAGAAGATATTACTTTGAGACTTTGGGATAGTAGTGCAAACATAACAAATCTTTTTGGCTTATATCTATTCAAGATGATGTGATTGAAATTAAAGTAACATTATACTTACAACAAAGGTAACTACTTTCATGATATATTGCATTGGCTCATCTAGTTAAGGCAAGAAGAAATAATTAAGCCAACACAACAGTGGTACACATTCAGAGAAAAGGTTTGATAAAGGTACAAAATGTTCTATAAGAGTTACTTGGGAAAACCAATCCCTGGTCCAATTCCCCCCCAATAAAAATGGAGTACTAATTCAACCTATTTGATTTGTACACACCTGATTGAAGGATTTGGAGGATATCTAAGTGTATACATTGAAAAGAATTGTTGGTACAATAGGAGAAATTTTAGGTTTGTCAAAACCAGGATGAAGAGAAGTGAAAGAACTGCTACATCCATACTTGGATGTTTTTACAAGTTACTACAAGAGAGAAGTCCTAATCAAGTTCAAAGAATCGAAATCTGATATACCTCTGCAAGAACTTTGGAAGTAGGAAAAAAGGAATACTTGCCCTACATCTTATCAATGTGATTGTGGTGAGAGCAGTAACACCCAACTTTAGAAGCAGCCAGACACAAAAGGAAAGGAGAAGATAAACATTTGGAGTGAAGCTTGAATAAGAAGAAATCTTGACAGAAGACAATTTCATCCTAACACACCAAACAAAGGACCAACTCTGAACAATGGCATCAAGATCAAGGAAGAAGAGACAAGCAACACATCACGTGAAGATCTTGTCAATGTTTGAAGAACATCAAAAGAATTAAAAGTCGCTATGACGCTATGAACTTAGAGGGAGATTTGGGAAAGTATAAGTTCATAAACCTTCTGCACAACTTCAATGATTATTTTATGTAATATGTATTTATAAAATAGTTTAAGAAATTGCAAGCACTTTGTACTAATGTAAACAGCCCTGCATAATTCTAGTATGGGTCAAAAGCCCAAACAGAAAAGAGGCCATCCCCAAAAGCCACAAGAAAATTGACCACCTATCTAACTATATATTAAGACAGTTATATGACAGTATATGCATATAGAGTCATGTCTGTTGTGCTAATTTGAACCAACACAACTCTTTAATTCAATACTTTTCATAACCGTATAAATTGTTTTGTGAATGTAAGACAATTCTTTTATTTAATCATTAATAAGTAGTTCGCATATATACCTGTGTTTTGTTCCTTTTAAATTTGTCCTGCACACTATCCTTTTGAAACCTGCACAAAACTCAAAACCAAATTGCAGTCATTTCAATATGGCTAACCCAAACACCCGGTTAAGATGACAATGGACAAACCAAAAACCAAGGAGGTTTATCTATTATAACATCCAATAGTATTGTTTAATAGTAGTGACATACAATCCAACCCACTTTGACCCGTCCTTAAATTTTTACATTTTGTTTTGAGCTTGTTCCTTTTATCCAGTTGCTTCGAAGTGTTGCATAAATTCATGATTGATTGAAGAATCTACTAATTCAAGAAAATCTAAAAATTTCATCTTAAAGAACTAAGTTATAATATTCAGGTAATTTGTTATCAGAAACAACTCATGATTAGTCTAGGTGCTTATGTTTGCAGGAAGTCATACAATCGGAAACGCTAGGTGCACCAGTTTCAGACAAAGGCTATACAACACTGGCAACGGGAAGCCAGACTTGTCACTAGACCAATCATACGCTGCAAAACTACGCCAAACCTGCCCAAGATTCAGGGGCGATCAGAACCTCTTTGTCATGGATCCAGTGTCACCGACAAAATTCGATAACAATTACTACAAGAACTTAATAGCTGCTAAAGGTCTTCTAAGCTCATATGAAATAATCTTTACTCAAAACCAACAAACAATGCAATATGTGAAGCAATATGCTGCAAATCAAGAGCTTTTCTTCTAGCAGTTTGCAAAGTCAATGGTTAAAATGGGAAATATTGCGCTGTTGACTGGTAAAAGTGGTCAAATCAGAAAGATATGCAGGAGAGTCAACAATTAAAAAAGGATATTATGATGAAAGAATTATACTTAATTGTGTTTTGATGTTATAATGTGTATCTGATCATTTGTTTTTATGTCGTTTTGTTTAACACTATTTGTGTCGTTAAGTTGTAATTTATTTCGTCAAAGTTACGTTGTACCATGCCATCGATTTTCTGGCAATCGTTTAGATGATGAGATAAATATATTGTTATTGTTGTTAAAGTGAATATCATATTTACGTACTCTTCTATATCAAGCAATTCAGCAGGTATTTGATAGAACCACATTTTTTTGCCAGTTCTAATATTAAGTCGCATTTGTTTAATCATCGTTGATATTAAGTCACTTATGTTTTGTCATCCTTGATATCAATTCACGAGATTTACTATATTGTGATTTGAGCCATAAAGATTGAGAAAGCGGGCATATATTTTATCTCTTAAGATAATAAGAGTTTCAGTTTGAGACTTTGATCAGATGGTTTGTACTTATTAGATCAACTTAAGGAATCCAGAAACCATTATTTTAAAAATAACGAAACGGTGAAATACGTGGAACTTCAAGATCAGCGTATCATGAAACATTGTACACAATATACACGATATCATAAGAATGAAACATACTTACCCTGAGATCACTTAAGAACTGTAGGATAATGCCTCAATTAGCAACAATCAATCAGGAATCATAAAACTAAGAACATGACTCGAAATGTGATTGTTATTAGATTGATGAGTTTGTTACACATACGGTTACAAATTGAGAGAGAAAGGAAAAGTTGTTACAATTTTAGTGATGAGTGAAATGAAACAGATTACAAGTATTTATAGAGTGTTTGGGTGAGTTTGAGAGTTCAACGGTTTTTCCCGCCAAAAGTGAATTCCAACTAAAGTTTGACTTTTACTTTGACTTTTCTAATTCTTGACTTTCCAAATTAGTAATTGATGCGTATCATGTAGTGGTTGAGTTTTATAGCTTATTATTGGCATTATTATGTGTAAAATATTCTAGCACCAACACATCAACATAAATCTCCCAAGTTGCTTCTTCCACTGTCCTGTTGGTCCACTGAATCAGTACATACATAACTGGCTTGTTGTTGACCTTTCCTAGTCTCCTTTCCAAAATAGCCATAGGTTTGTAGTCCAACAATCCATCTTCCTTAAGTTGTGGCAAACTTCCCATTTGATAGGTCTTTCCATGACACTTTTTGAGTTGTGAAATGTGAAATACTGGATGAATTTGACTGTAACTAGGCAACTGCAACTTATAAGCTACCTTTCCAACTCTTTCCTCAATCATAAATGGTCCATAGTACTTTGCAGAAAGTTTATGCTGCTGACCTTGTCTCACAGTAACCTGCCTATGAGGTTGCAATTTCAAGTAGACCCAAGTCCCTACCTCAAATTCCCTATCTGTCCTGTGCTTATTAGCCTGATTTTCCATCCTGTCTTGAGCTCTTTTCATGTGAAATTGAAGCATTTTAACAATCTCCTCCCTACCCTGCAAGGTTCTGTCCACACTTTCTACCCTGCTATCACCAGGAATATAAGGAACATGGATAGGGGGTGTTTGGCAATAAACTGCCTCATAAGGTGTGGTATTAATGGCACTATGAAAGTTTGTGTTATACCAATACTCAGCCAAAGGCAGCCATTTCACCCACTCTTTTGGTTTCTCCCCACACATACATCTCAAATAGCAACCCAAACATCTGTTCACCACCTCTGTTTGCCCATCAGTTTGAGGGTGGTAAGCAGTGGATAACTTGAGTTTGACTTGAAGTGATGAAAACAAAGACTTCCAAAAGGTACTAAGAAACACCTTGTCTCTATCACTAACTATGGATTCAGGCAATCCATGCAATTTGTATACACCATCCAGAAACACTTGAGCCACTTGACTAGCATTGAAAGGGTGAGATAGGGGCATGAAGTGAGCATACTTGCTAAGCCTATCCACAACCACCATGATGACTGTTTTGCCCTGTGAATTAGGTAATTTCTCAATGAAGTCCATAGAAACCTCAGTCCAAATTCTTTCAGGTATAGGTAAGGGTTGCAAACAACCAGGATAGGCACTTAGATCAGGCTTCTGTCTCTGACATGTATCACATTCTTTAACAAATTGCCTAACCATTCTCTTCAGTCCTTTCCAGTAAAACACAACACTTAGTTTCTTTGTAGTTACTAGGACCCCTGAATGACCTCCCACAGCACTTTCATGAAAATAGGCAATTAATTGCTTCCTGAGTTCCACTTCATTGCCCACCATAATTTTTCCTTTCCTTTTTAACAAATCACCTTCCAAGGACAACTTATTACCCTTGTAGCTATTGTCCTTGAGAGACTTAATCAATTGTTGCATAGTGTCATCATTTTGCCAACTAACCTTTATCTGGTTCATAACATCACTTGACACAGAACTTACAACTGTTTGCAGTAATTCAGCTCCTTGATTCACCCTTGAAAGAGCATCTGCAGCAGCATTATCTACCCCTTTCTTGAAAACAATCTCATAGTCATACCCCAACAATTTAGGAAGCCATTTCAATTGGAAGGGTGTTGTTAACTTTTGATTAAGCAAGTATTTGAGACTGAAATGATCTGTCTTTATCTTGAAGTGCCTGTGAAGAAGGTATCCTTTCCACTTTTCCAAAGCTGCCACCACTGCCACCACTGCCATAAACTCTTTTTCATAAGTGGATAGAGCTTGATGTTTGATGGCTAAGTTTTTGCTCAAATAAGCTAAGGGATGGCCATTTTGACATAAAACTGCTCCAATTCCTGTGCCTGAAGCATCTGTTTCAACTACAAATTCCTGATCAAAATCTGGCAATCCAAGAACTAGGGCTTCCATCATGGCTCTTTTCAAGTGCTCAAAAGCTACCTCTGCTACATTTGACCATTGGAAGGAATTCTTTTTGAGTAATGCAGTTAGTGGTTGACTGACCATAGCATATCTTTTGATGAACCTCCTATAATATCCAGTCAACCCCAAAAATCCCCTTAATTGCTTAAGATTAGAAGGAACTGGCCAATTCTTTATTGCCTCAATTTTTGATGGATCAGTAGCTACTCCCTCTCCAGTAATTACATGCCCCAAGTATTCTACTTTTTTAACAGCAAAAGAACATTTACTTTATTTGGCAAACAGCTTATTATGCCTCATCACCTCTAAAACTTGTTTCAAATGGACACAATGTTCCTCCACTGTTTTACTATATACCAAGATGTCATCAAAAAATACCAAAGTGAGCTTTCTTATGAAAGGCTTAAACATAGTATTCATTAATGATTGGAAAGTTGAGGGAGCATTGGTTAACCTAAATGGCATAACCAAGAACTCATAGTGGCCTTCATGAGTCCTAAAAGCAGTTTTTCCAATATCTTTTTCACTCATTCTTATCTGATGATAACCTGATCTTAAATCAAGTTTAGAAAATACTGCAGACCCTCCCAATTCATCCATTAACTCCTTAATGACTGGGATAGGAAACTTATCTTTCACTGTGTACTTGTTTAATTGCCTATAGTCTACACACATCCTCCATGTTCCATCCTTCTTTTTCACCATAACAATGGGAGATGAGAATGAACTTTGACTAGCTCTTATGACTCCTGAATCCATCAACTATTTAACCATCACTTCAATTGCATCCTTCTGACTTGGAGGGTGCCTGTAGGGTCTGATATTGATTGGAGGAGTGTTTGGCACGAGAGGTATCTTATGATCATGAGTTCTCTGAGGTGGTAATTCAGTAGGTACTGCAAACACATCTTGAAACTCTTCCAAAACAGTTATGATATCTTCAGGAACATCCTTATTTTCTTCCATCCTTTGGTAATTTACAGGATATACACCCAACATAAGAGAGTATAGTTCAGCTTCTTTGTTTTTTGATCTTGTTTGGACATTTTTTCCTTGCATCCATTCCAAAGTAGCCAGCCATTGCACCCCAAGGACCATTTCACATCCACCAAGAGGAAGTAACATAACATCACAGGAGTCATCTTGACCTTGTATACTCCAATTAAATGGCCTACATTCATAGCTACTTACTATTTCTTGTCCATTGGCTACTGACACAAAACCCAACTTTTTAGCACTCCCAACATCTACAAAGTTATGAGTGCTACGTGAATCAACTAAGATGTACAGGGGTTGTTTTCCTACCATACCTCTCACCCTCATAGTTTGAAAAGAATTGACCCCAGACAATGCATTCAAAGAAATTCTAGGAGTATCTTGGCTACTATTATCAAACACAACATTACATATTTCCACATTCTCCTCTTCCTCAATTGATTCAACTAATTGTTCAATTACCCCTTCTTCATATTCCTCATTTTCCCCTATAACTTCCAAAGAATATACATGTCCACTACACTTGTGGCCAGGACTATACCTCTGATCATAGTAGAAGCATTGATTTTTAGCCCTCTTTTCCTCTAACTCTTTTTGTGTCAATTGTTTTCTAAAAGGTGTGTTTGGGACTCTTGCTCCACTACTATTTTGAGCAGGTGCAGGTAAAGCCAATGGTGTAGTAATAGGTTTAGGTATCAATCCATTGCCCTTATACCCACCTCCAACATTATTGAACTTGAAATTAGATGAAGATGGAGTATACCTTGGCTTCATAGCATTATTAGTGGCTTCTTGCATTCTTGCCATAGAGAAAGCATCAGCCAATGTAGTAAGTTTGAACCTCCTAATAGGCATGCTGATCTCATCTTTTAAACCCCCAACAAACAAACTAACTGCATAAGATTCTAGTAATTTCACTTTATTCAACAAACTTTCAAACTGATCTTGATAGACCTGAACAGTACTGGTTTGCTTCAAAATTTTAAGGTCCACCATAGGATCTTCAAACACTGCTCCAAATCGCTTGAAT
>BQNB010157147.1:392-15188 GCA_026074375.1 Tanacetum coccineum | reverse complement strand
TTCTTATAAGCATGAGGCAACTGTGGTTCTCTATTTTGTATGTTGTGGTAGTGGCAATTCTATACATTCCTGGTTTAAGCACATTCGAGTGTATTTCCGCTTGTTTTCTATTCTAAGGCAAATTCTCATTTTGATACTGCTTCAGAATGTCAAAAAGTGTGTGATATGAGATGGTGTCTATTTCTTTTGATTGCTTGACAACCGTCACAAATCTTGACCATTCTGGTTGAAGTTGTTGAAGAAATTGAACATTCACTTGCATTGTAGTAACTTGCAAGTTGTTCCTTGTCAACTCATTCATCAGTTTATAAAACCGTGAGTAATACGACTCCATTGATTCTCCATCTCGAGAAGTAAACTTCCCAAATTCCCAGAACAGATTGGTCTTTACATCTTGTACGTTCAATGATTCACCCTGTTGTAGCCTTTCAATGGCTATCCACATCTCATTCGCTGTTTTACAAGCATCAACAGTGGAATAGATATCATCTCCAATACCAGTTAAAAGCAAGAAAATTGCTTCTTTTTCAGACAGAAAGTGTTCTTTGTTCTCTGGAGTCATGTTCAATACTGTTTCAATTGTTGTATGTTGTTGTATTGCAGGATTACCTTCCGTTGCAGCAACAGCTTGAACTAGTACAGTAGATGGCACGTAGGGACCAGATAGTATGCTTTTTCTCAGTCCCTCACCATTTGGTTTCGTGTCAATGTACCGTAGAAAACGTGATCTCCATTGTGAATATCTTCCTGGTCCAAGCATTGGTGGACGATCTTTTGAACCAGCTGCCATGATATTGTTGTGCATTTGACTATCTGTTGAGGATGTATTGACTGGAGTAGACATGATGAATGAATGGTTATGAATTATGAAGTGTGAAAGTTGTTGGATCTTAAGTGGATGTGATGTGATTGAAGTTGTGGTCTTGTATGCAATTCACGTTCACGGGATTTTACACGTCTATGATTAAAACCGATAAGTGAATTAACGGGATTTTACAAAATCAATAGACAAACCGTGAATGAATAATCGATTGATGTTAATGTGTGTTTGTTGAATGATTAGTCCTTTTAAGTCCTTTGTTTGTTGTTTGATTTGATGTTTTGTTATGTTTAGACAATGATTAATAGATTCCCAAATTTGGTCAAATACCACCTGATACGCTTCGCGGTAAGGTCAATTTTTTTTTCCGGGAAATTAGGTTTTCAAAACAAGAGTTTTCAATGGACAAAACGCAGTGTCTTTAGTCAAAATGCAATGAGACAAAACGCAACCTTGAGACAAAACGCAATGAGCAAAACGCAACCTTGAGACAAAACGCAATGATCAAAATGCAACCTTGAGGCAAAACGCAATTAGGAAAATGCAATCTTGAGACAAAACGCAATGAGCAAAATGCAACCTTGAGACAAAACGCAATGATCAAAACGCAAGATCTTCTAGGCAAAACGCAAGATTTGTTGCGATTTGGGTAGCATAACGTTGAGATTTACTTTAATAAAGGGTCTTCAGTAGGCAAAACGCAATGATGAAGCAAAACGCAAGCAGCAAAACGCAATGTTGAAGCAAAACGCAAGCATTGTTTTACGATTGGACGCAAGTACACTTTTATACAAATTACGAGTTTGCCTAAGTAGCTATAACACACTATGCCCATAAATCATGAACGATTAATTACTGGATTTTAAGCGCGGATGTTATGAATAGATCTATTTAGGATTGACATCCCCGTTTGGGTGAGTAGCGTTCACTAGTTTCGGAGGTACTGAAACGACGAATGTATACCATGTCGGAACAATTTGGATGTTGCGGGTTGAACATCTACACGGACACATTATTTGCATTAATTTGCATACATATATGTTGTAGCTTCAATGTCATGAGTCTATTGCATTTCGTAATTACTTTTGAGACATTGTATGTGTTACATGTCTTACACTTGGAAATCTTGCGGTCCTACTTTATACATTAAGTAAACTTGCGAATTCACTAACTTTATGTTGACGTTTTAAAACATGTTTTTCTCAGGTCAATAAAGCAAGAACAAGGATACATTGGTGGTCTTCATTTTAGAGTCACATTATCATAAAGATTTAAGTGTATTACATTTTGGAGATTTGTATGTATTAAAATCTTTACACTTTTCAAGAATGAACAAATTAAGCTATGGGCTTTTGTAACAAACAATTTATTTAATCAATAAAGTGACGTGCGGGATATTTAACTAGGATCCGGGCTCGGGTCTTGCTTGGGATTAAACCTAAAACATATACAATATTAGATTAACTATCGAGCTCGATTCCCGATACTTTCCTATTACAACATTAACTAATTTATTGACCGAGACTAACATACATAATGGACGAACTTCATGTTCGACTCAATATTTTGAGGCTAACAGAAGTCGACTATTGTGACTCAATGTTCGGATATTTAAAGTTTATATATTCATGTGCGAGTTGTCATGTCTACTCATAGTTTTATGTATTTTTTATAGGCTCTTAATGATATGTATACACATTTAACATCAATGCAACAAGTTGATATTGCTTAACACCCAAATAGACGGTAAACACTTTATGGTGTCCAGGATTGGATGAATAACATAGGGGTCTAGGATTGAAACCGGTGTAAGAAATCTTGGTTGTAAGATTTAACATTAATTTATTCGAATAGCAAATGGAATCTGATCAAAGGTATATTTCTTCTTTCAACTTTCAATTATTTATTATTTTTGTTTTTAGGATCAACTTATTATGAGTTGAATTATTGTGACAAAATAAGCAAAGTTTTGTTTTTAGGATTAGCTTATTTGAATAAGTATGCAAACGTAATTATCCCTCATTAAGCATTATTTCAGATAGCTTTTTGTTTTTAGAATTAGCTTATATTGCTCTTTCGAAAAGCTCTTTTCCGGCTTATCATTTAAGCACCTTTCTTAATTAAAACACACACACACACACTGTTAGCTTATTTAAGAAGAACAAAAAGGTGTCATTTTTATTTTAATGCTCAATTTGTAATACTATGCAGAAAGAAAGAAAGTATGGAGAAGATTTAGACCTTGGGCTGATCTTCCTACTAATATTTTATCTAATATTGCGGATCGACTACCCATAATTGAGCTTTTATGTTTTCATGGTACCTACAAAGATTCCCAACGTGCTTCATACAATGCATATGCTAAAAAAGAATCTTGGAGAATCCCCTGGCTAATCATGCGCAAACCCAATGACAGGTGGAAATCTACTTATTTAAATCATTAAATGTTTGTAGGCTTATGATTAGTATAACACAGTTGTCTTAGCATTCATGGATCATATATGTAGATGTTGTTATTGATGATCGTAGATACAAAAATCATTTGACTTTAGGAAATGGAAAGATGCTTGGGGGAATAAGTTTGTCACGTAAGTTTCAGTTATGATAATTAACATCAGTTTCTTTTATTAGTTTTTTTCTTGCTGATTTCATACCGATTAATATATGTAGCTTCCAAGCGTTCGAATCATAAGTTAGTATAGCAATATTATGGAATGCCGCTACTATGAGGTAAGTATTTAGTCATTTAGAAACAACATTAGCAAACCTTTCTGTTGTCGAATATATTGTGTTCCCTTTGCTATTTAGACATTTGTTTTGTCACACCCCACCAAGGCGGAAACGCGAGGCGTAACGAGAAAGGATATCATCACAACATAATGGCGTCTATTTATGACTAGACATAAAAGGAAGAGGGTTAATAGCAACCAAACTCATGGTGGTTTAATAAAAAAAATGAAGAAAGGTGTACCCTTGAAAAGAAAGGATGTGGCAACAAAAGATCAATAGAGTGTTGGAAAACAAAAACAAAAGAGTGTTGAAAAGGGAAACCAAAAAGTGAGCGCGGGAGAGACTGAATTGGGGAAGAAGTAAAATGTTGTGGCACCCAATTACAAAGAGGCATGTGTAAAAGGGAAAAGCAATCCTGGTTGATGATGTTCTGGATGTTAACAAGAAAAGACTAGTTCTACCAAGGCCTATTGGTATTGTCATTAGAGAGGGTGGTTTTATGAATGTTAGAGCAGTTGTGGGTTCTGTGATGGTGAGGGCAAGGGCTAGTGGTGTTTGTGGAAAACTAGAAAGGAGGGTTGAATAGTTTTCCCGTTTTAAAATTTTGCTTTGTTAAAATCTTCTGTGAAGTTTGACAATATTGATGTTTGGTTAGAAATCTAATTATATATAAAATGTACGTAAGTAAAGAGTATGAGAGATAGAACCAAGACACAAGCGTTTATAGTGGTTCGGCTACAAGGACACATCCTTGCCTTCTCCCAAGCCACGGTCACCTATCTCGAGAGTTAGTAAACATAGTCACCAATCTCCTTTAATCGGGGAAGAAGACCTCACTCAACGCTGTTCTTACACCTTTTTTAACGGTACAAAGTAAATATGGATTCTTCACAGGTTAGAATCACACCAAGATCACTACACTAGATTACAAGGATAATGAATACAACTACAACTACTATATGATGTACAAGAATTAGAAATGTGATCTTGATAATGCAATGGAGAAGCAAATCAAGATACTTGGAACTTGATCGTCTCAAAGGGGTGTTTGGCGATTTCTTCCTTGAAGAGAATTACCTACAAATGCTAAAAGAAACTAAACAATAACTTTAGAGGAGAGAATGATCAGTAGATTTAGGGAGATATGATATGAGAATGGGGAGTAAAGACATGGAATTTGCTTGGGTATTGTAAGCCTAAACTACACTGTAGCCCGGTTTCCGTGGTTCCATTACAGGAATGGAATCTGGCCAGTATAATCAATCGAGCGGAAAGTACTGTAGCGTTCTACTAGGCTTGGATAGAACAGGTTGTTTTAGCCAATGGAAGGAACCGGCTTCCTGAACAAAATTGAATTTGGATTGCCAAATTCTTTGAAAGATTATCTGCTTAATCTTGGTGGATTATCCTAGGATGGTTAGGGTGACTTATGTCATTCATGATGTAAACACTGAAGGTTATTACAATGTTTGTAAAAAAAAATATTCTAAGTACTAAAAATGGAAAGGTTTTCATTTATGAAACTATTTTGGTATGAAATATGTGTGGTTTAGGTGGTTTACTTAATATGATTTTATGAGTTGTTATCAACAAAACATAGCAAGATCGTAAAATAAACATTTTTACCGGTTTATTTGTATTAGCAATCTCCCCCTTTTTAATGATGAGAAAACATAAAATTGATTGGAAGTAAACTAGCTAAATGTAACTAGGACTTAACATTTTATTTGTAAATGTTTAGGTTAAGTTCCATTTTACTTCCCTTCTTCCATTTTATTTCCCTTCTCCCCCTTTTTGTCAAAACAAAAAGATTAAAAACGTAAAGTTAGTTAGAAGAGGAAGATAGGTAAAAGTTAGATAGAAATATATGAAAATAGATGTAAGTGTATAAAATGCAAGATCGAGTTGAACTGGTTTAAGCCAATATGCAATGCTCCCCCTCGATGGAAACACCTTCTTTAACGAGAGTAAATCATCATAAGTGATGTAATGCTACAGAACTAAAGTGTTAGTTAGAATGGTATGAGCTCCCCCTTGCTTTAGGAGTACCTACAAAAAAATGTTAGAGCCAAAAACAAGATACAGCTTCTGTAACACAGGTTTGGACGGTTCTGTTCCTACGAGGGAACTGACTTTTATGGCCGATGGAACCGGCTATTGTATACAAAGTCAAAAAGGTTAACTTTTAAAAAATGGTTAGATTTAACAAGAAATAAAGAAATTATGCAGCAAAATAATCACACAACAACTCATTTTTATGAAGCTTTTTATTAAATACAATTAGTTGTTCATTAGAGAACATAACTATAAAGGAGACAAAATTAAGAAACAAGAGAGATCTTACACCCCTATAGAATAGCTACATTATTATTTGATTCCTAACACACTTAGTCTAGTAGTTATGAGCAAGGACATAAAGGCGATCTAAAATGTGATTGAGGATGAACCTCATTTCATCACGAAGGTTGTCAATAATGACCTGAGTGCGTTGCCAATGATCGCAAAACATTTCATGAGTGAGCATAAGAAAGGGGTTGTTGGGCCCTAGAGGCGGAAGTTGTGGTGGCAATGGTGGAAGTTGTGGGGTAAATGGTGGGAGAGGAGGTTCCATGGCCGGAAGAGGAGGTGGTTGAGTTACCAAGCGTTCGATTAACTCAAACGACGATCGAGGCAGAGGAGGATTGGTGGTTTTTGGAGGTAGATCTTTGAGAGAGTCAAAGAGTGTATGAGGAGAAGTGGGAGGAGTTGAGAAGATGAGCTCAACATGGTCTAAGTTTATGGCTAGAGGGGAAGAGTTTTTGGATGGTTGAGTTGGTGCCGGTGGAGGTGAGGTCAAAAGAGGTGGGGTTGACTTGGGAGTGGTCAATAGTTTGCTTGGGGAGATTCTCAGAGATGTGATGGGAGAGAGTGGCGAAGAGACATTTAGAGATGATGGAGGGACCGTTTGGTCGTCTGTAGCGGGATATTGGTTTGATAGAGAGTTTAGGGGACGAGGGACTCGCAAAGCAACATGCTTAGGACACTAATTCTAGCGGTACGTTGTGTCTATTTGTTGATTTCTTGTCTTTGTTTGATTTAGGCATTGTAACTTTTAGTGAACTTCTTGAAAGGGATGTGTGAAGGAGTGTTTGGGACAAGGCATTTATTTATAGTTTAATATTTTCGTAGAATAAATGTGCTACTTCTTATTTTGGAAAAAAATCTAATCATTAGATATCCTTGAGGTTAACTTCTAAGGTCTATGATCTGGTATAGGGTGAAATTTGTGGGAAAAAGTTGTGTTTGAAATTTAAAATTCATGTTTAAAACCGCTGCACAGTGTTGCCGGTTCTTCTAGTTCCATTTGCAGAATGGAATCGGATTTGTTTATCAATGGAACCGGCGACAGTTGATGTTGCAGAAAACAGTTGCTAGTGTGTACCTATATGAAACAATGTGGATGTGCGGTTATCTCGACTCAAAAGAAATAAAATATACATGTGACATAACCGAAAGTCTCCTTGGTTTGATGTTGCTATGATTGAATGTGTTCAAAAATGTATATTGATTATACATTTTGTTTCTCATTCAAGAGACTTATGATGCATGATGAAAAACGTTTTTACTTTGTATTAAGCAATGCGAAATTTTGTGAATGTCCTAGTTTGTGAGAATGTTTTTAGCGAAAATTGCTTTCGAGATTTTGATGAAAAATAAGATAAGATTTTTGTGATGCAAGTACATATAGTAGATATATGTATAGTACTTATAGTAGGATGCTTGAAAAATCTTGAAAGTTTTGAGTGCAAGAAATAGAACCCTAGACTTGATGAGAAAGAAACGAAGATACATACCTTTGTGTAATTTAGGCGTTTTGTTCCATGAGGCCGAGACCTAGTCTTAGAAGGTTAAAGGGTTATCGTTTAAGAGGTTTAGTTAAGATATCGGCAATGTTGTCTTTGGAAGAGACCTTTTCAATTGAAATGTTCCCCTTTTGGACATTGTCACGAAGGAAGTGATGTCGGATTTCTATATATTTGGTACGAGAATGGAGAACAGGGTTTATACTAAGGTCGATGGCACCTTTATTATCACAAGGACGGGTATATCATCTAGATTTATGTTATAGACCACTAGAGCTTGTTTCATTCACAAAGCTTGTTGGCAAGCTTTTTTGGCGGAGATGTATTCAGCTTTAGTATTGGAAATGGCTAGGACAGTTTGTTACTTAGAGAACCACGATGTGAGACAACATCCCATGAATGTGCACACACCGCTTGTGATTTACGTCGACATAGGTCTCCCGCTTGAATCAGATGTAGGTACCAATGGTTTCTACACCCGTTCCTTTGGGATACCATAAACCTAAGTGTGTTGTTCCCTTAATATATCTAAAAATCCTTTTTACCGCTTCAAGATGAGAGGTTTTGGGATCTTCTTGAAGCTGTGTGTGCACTAAAGAAAACTAAACATCATTGTCCGCCGACTAGGTAGGTAGAGAAGACAGCTACCAATCATGCCACGATACTCTTTATGTCGTCAACCAGGGTTCCTCGTCTTGTCCAGGGTGATTTGGGGTTTCGGATGCATAGGAGTTTTGAGTGATTTGGACTCTTTAGGCTTAATTTCTTAAGCATTTCCTTGATGTATTTGGATTGGTTGAAAAGATGCCATCTTCTAGTTGTTTGATTTGTAGATCGAGGAAGAAATTCAATTCACCCATCATGCTCATCTCGAACTCGTCATGCCTGATTTTCGAAAAATCATCACAAAGGTCTTGACAAGTTGATCCGAAGATGATGTCATCCACGTAAATTTGGGCAATGAGGATATGTGAATCCTTTTTCTTGGTAAATAGAGTGTTATCTACCAAGCCCATGGTGTATATATGGTCAAGAAAAAAGGCCTTGGGTGTATCGTACCAAGCTTTGGGTGCTTGTTTAAGACCATAAAGAGCCTTTTTGAGTTTTAAAACATGGTTTGGTTTTTTAAAATTGACAAATCCGAGAGGTTGGGCGACATAGACTTCTTAGTTTATGAAACCGTTTAAGAAAGCACTTTTGACGTCCATTTGAAAAAGTTTGAAGTCATGTGCACAAGCATAAGAAAGGAGGATTCTTACATATTCTAATCTTGCTACAGGAGCATAGGTTTCATTGAAATCTATTCCTTCTTGTTGGTTGTATTGTTGCAAACAAGTCTGTTTGTTTCTAGAAGATACGGACACCATTTTCATCTAATTTATTTTTAAAGACCCATTTAGTACCGATTATGGTTTTGTTATCGGGTGGAGGAACAAGACTCTAAACATCGTTTGTTTTGAATTGGTTTAATTTTTCTTGCATAGCCATAGTCCAACTTTCGTCTTGTATGGCTTCTTTTACATTTTTGGATTCTATGGAGGACACAAAACAAAAGAAGTTACTTTGATTTTGGACTTGAGATCTTAAGGTTCTTTCGTTAAGTTTTCCTATGACCGAGTCTATGGGATGGTCTTTAGATTCTTTGATGTTAACAATTTCTTTGTTTAATGGTTCATCTTCCTTGATTTCTTTGTCTTCGATTTGGTTTTCTATGATTTGACTTTCAATGGTATCATCATCTACTAAAGGTGATGACTTTGGAGGTGGCCTTTCATCGAATCTCACATTTAGAGATTCTTGTCCTCGTGTAGGTTTTTTCATTTTTTTTCTTTATTTAGAATTATATATGATTTACTATTAGGGGAGTAACCAAGAAATACGCCTTCGGTAGATTTAGGATCAAATTTGGTGAGATAGTCCTTAGTATTAAGAATAAAACATTTACTACCGAAAAACTTAAAATATTCTAAGGAGGGATTTTTACCTTTGAAAAGCTCGTAAGGAGTTTTTCCGAGGAAAGGTCTAATCAAGATCCTATTTAAGATATAGGTGGAGGTGTCGACGGCATTACACCAAATTTTTATGAGGGATTGATTGTTCATTAAGCATGGTTCTACTCATTTCTTGTAAAGTACGGTTTTTATGTTCAACTACCCCATTTTATTATGGAGTACGAGGAGCCAAAAAATTATGGGTGATACCATTAGCATCACAAAATGCTCCAAATTGTACTTCATTATCAAATTCCCAACCATGATCCGTGCGGATTGAAATAATGGGACAATCTTTTTGAACTTGGATCTTTTTACTCAATATTTAAAAGTGGTCAAAAGCTTCATTTTTATGTTTTAAGAATCATGTCCAGGTGTATCTTGAGTAGTCATCGATAATTACCAAAGTGTAGAAGTTTCCTCTGTAACTTTGAATGGCCGATGGACCAAACAAGTCCATATGTAAAAGTTCTAGACACTTAGTTGTAGAAACCATGTTTTTAGCCTTATGGCTTGTGTGTACTTGTTTTCCAATGTTGCAGGCGTCACAAAAATGACTTTCAAATTTTAGTTTAGGCAAGTTTCTAACAAGCTCTTTAGATGATAGCGATTGAATAAGTCGCATATTGGCGTGACCCAATCTTCGATGCCATAAGGTTGAAGTATCATCTATAGAGGTTATACAAAGACTATCTTTAGGTGAGTTTCCCATTTTCATTATATAAATATTATTTTTCTAACCTCTTTATGGTAATGTGTCTCCTAAGTATTTTTACTACTGTGTCACTAAATAGTACTTTGCACTTTTTATCACATATTTGTCTGATACTAAGTAAATTAAAGCTAATATTTTCTACATGGCTAACATCATAAATAGTAAGAAAGTTGTGAGTGATTGTGTTAGTCGTGTCTTTAAGTAAAGTGATGGTCATTATTATTCCCGAGCCTTGTATAGGAAAACGTAGTTCACGAGAATTCATTTAAGCTAATTGGGCCTAGGTGTCGGGCTAAAGCCCATTTATTACTTTGTGTTCGGCCCATTAAGTCTCATATGACCCAAACAAGGGTCTATGTCTCTATTACTATAAATGCAACCCTCCTAGCATGTTAGGAGGGTGTTGCTTCTCATTTCTTTCAAGTGGAAGTCACCAATTTTCTTTCTTTTGTTTCTCTCTCTAGTTCTTTCTCTCTCTAAGTTTTTTCCTTTTTACTTTTGTGTTTATGGTGATGAAATGATATCATGTAACATGTGGTATCAAGATCCAAGGAGTGATTAGTGATCATTGTTCGTTTTTTTCTTTGTTTTTTCTTTGGTTTCGAATTATATACAAAGTGGGTTTCACTTATTGGCGTGTTAAACATCACAAAGTTGAACTTTTTGTTTATTTCACCTTAGAAGTGGATTAGAGTAGTAAGTAGATCATTGGAAAAACATCAAAATCTTGATCTTTTATGTTCTTTTTGGTTCAAAAAGAGTTTTGGTCAAAAAAATCTTGATTTTAAATTTTTCGGCTTAAAAACCTTATAGTTTCCATTTTTCTTGTTCCTGTAGGTTTAGTAACACTAGTTGTACAAGAATTTTTGCAAAACAACCATCAAAAAGGTGTCTTTTTGTGTTTTAAAATTTTAGGTTTCGGATCAGTTTCAACCGATCTACTCAAGAGCCAGTTTCAACCGATCTACTGAAGTCAAGAAGGAACCGATCCACTGACTCCATGTGAACGCTACACTTAAAGTCAAGAAGGGAAAACGATCTACTACATACCCTTCAATGAACCGATCTACTCATTCTTTTAGGAACCGATTCTTATCATTCCTTTAGGAACGATCTATCATCCTTCAGGAATCCGATCTATTCACCCCTTTCGAACGATTTCTACTTCATTCCTTCAGGAAAAACCGATTACTCAGCATGACCTTGGAAACTCCTAACACCTTTTACGGTAGTCGGGTGAGGGAGCTTAGCGATAACATCGACTTTAGCACGATCGACCTCAATTACCGACTTTGAAATTTTATGCCCTAACACAATCCCTTCTCTACACATAAAGTGGCACTTCTCCCAATTAAGAACTAAATTCGTGTCTTCACACCGTTTTAGCATCTTTTCTAAATTGGAGAGGCACGAATCAAAACTATCCCCAAAAACCGAGAAATCATCCATAAACACTTCCATAGTCTTTTCGATCATATCATGGAATATGGCCATCATACACCGTTGAAAAGTACCGGGAGCATTACACAAGCCAAATGGCATGCGACGGTACGCGAAAGTTCCATACGGGCATGTGAAAGTAGTTTTCTCCTGGTCTTGGGGATCTATTGGTATTTGGAAATACCCTGAAATCCATCTAGAAAACAATAAAACTCACTTCCGGCTAATCTTTCTAACATTTGATCCATAAATGGTAATGGAAAATGATCTTTTCGAGTTGCTTCATTTAACTTCCTATAGTCGATACAAACTCTCCATCCGGTAACTAAACGTGTCAAAATTAATTCATTATCTTCATTAGCAACAACGGTTATTCCACCTTTCTTTGGAACACAATGCACTGGACTAACCCATGGGCTGTCGGAGATCGGGTAAATCATACCGGCATCAAGAAGTTTTAAGACCTCCTTTTTGATTACCTCGTGAATTTTTGGGTTAACCCGTCTTTGACTTTGAACCGTGGGTTTGTAATCATCCTCCATCAAGATTTTGTGTGTACAAAAACGAGGGTCGATACCCTTGATGTCGGTGATTTTCCAAGCAATGGCCCGTTTATGAGATTTAAGCACCTTTAAGAGAGCTTCTTTTTCATCATTTTTTAAACCTTTTGCAATAATCACAGGTAACTTGTCGTTTTCTTCCAAGTAAGCATATTCCAAGTGAGACGGTAAATCTTTTAACTCTAATTCCGGAGGCTCTTCAATTGAAGATTTCGCCTTGGTGACTTCACTTTGTTTAAGGTCCATCGGAGGAAGTTGAAACGGGTCATTATTTAACAATTTTTCAATTAAGCAAATATCTCCCTCCGGATCGCAATCGGCATGATCAATTTCCGGTGAAATCGAATCGTCCTTAAGATAAGCTTCGATTTCTTCTAAAATGAATTCGGAAGTAAACAGCTCAGACGTCGGGGTAGGATTGCCACCCGAAGAATCATGATTAGAAAATCCTAGTAATTCCGGAGCATACTCCTCACAAACTGCATCAATGATGTCAATTCGGTTTACCGACTTATCATTTGTAGAGGAGTATCTCGTGGTTTGATCTAAATTAAAAGTGACAGCTTCGTTATCAACCTGAAGGGTTATTTCTTCTCCATAAACATCAATTAAAGCATGACCGGTCCTCAAAAAGGATCTCCCAAGTATGAGAGGTACTCGAGGATCGACTTCGAAATCAACAACAACAAAGTCAGTAGGAAAAAGGAACTTTCCTACTTTAACTTAAACGTCTTCAGCGAGTCCTTTGGGATGAGTAATCGATCGATCCGCTAACTCTAAAGTCATCCAAGTTGGTGTAAGTTCGGGTTGGGAAAGCTTTTTCCAAAAGGAAAGAGACATAACATTTATGCTCGCGCCAAGATCGGCCAAGGCGTGACATACATCCATTCTTGGAAAATTACATGGAATAAGAAACTTGCCGGGATCTCCAAGCTTTTCGGGAAGCTTTTTGAGGAGCATCGCCGAGCAATTCTCGTTCAACGGTATCTTAGCTAATTCAAGCAACTTTTCCTTATTCATGAGCAAACTCTTAATAGTAGGAGCAAATCTTGGCATCAAAAGTAAAGCTTCTGCGAAACTAATGTCGAAGCGCAAATCTTGAAAGATTTGGAAGATCTTCTCCATTTGATTTGAAGCTTTGTCACGGGACTTTTGATCATCACGTCGTGAAGGATAAGGAATATTTGGCTTAGGTAAACTCTTCGGAACATCGGGTTCCAGAATGGGAGTGGTTTTAGGCAAAGTCTTTGGAACATCGGGTTCCAGAGTTGGAATGGGGGTAACCGGAGGTGGGATTTGAGCGGTACTTCCTTGGAAATTAGATTGCTCCTTATCCGTTGTCTCCTCGGTTTCTCATTCCACTACCTTTTTAGGAATCGAGGGTCCCTCGTAAGCAACACCACTTCGAGTAGTGATCGCTTTCATCTCACCCTTCGGGTTTGGAATGGTATTACTTAGAAGAGTACCTAATATAAAAAATGTGTGGAATCAAAAGCAAAGAAATCGTCATAGGATAAAATAAAAATAACAAAAGCAAAAAAAAATGTCAAAGATATAAAAAGCAACAACTATAAATAGTGAGGGGTCGTTAAATAAGAAAAAAAATATATTGAATATTCTTAAACTATCCCGCGAATATGGCAACCTATACAAGCAATATGGACAGAACTCCAGTCAAACTACCACAAGAAGTCACAAAAGACACAAACGCAAATCATATCAAAAAGCGTCCCCAGAGTACCAATACCGCTATCAAAGTAGTCCCAGCCCCCACCGAACCACCACCACAATAACCACCAACCAAAACGTACCCCGAAAATATCGCGTGAAACTCAAAGTCGAAGCGCAATATCTCGAAAGAATTTGGAAGATCATAACTCCATTTGAATCGCAGCTGATGACACGGCCTTTATGATCAACAACGCGTGAAGGATAAGGAATCTTTGTCTTAGGTAACACTCTTCGGAACATCAGGTTATCGGAGTTGAATTGTGAAACCAGGAGGTATGTGATTTGATCGTCCTCCTTGAAAACAGAGATGCTCCTTATCGGTTGTTTTCCACGTTTTCACCTCGTTCCACTTGCCTTTTTTAAGGAAAGGATTAGTAGGAATCGAGGTCCCTCGTTAAGCTAAACACCGGCTTCGAGTAGTGATTTCTTTCATCTCACCCTTTGGTTTGGAATGGATACTCGAAGAGACCCAAAGTTAATGCTTGGTATTTGAAACAATCCACATATCAGTTTTGCAAATTATTTTGAAAGGTAGTTTGTTGATTCATCATGATGGCTTGTTGAGATTTTATCGTGTTTTAAATTTCATTCTTAAGGTCTCCTTTTAATGAGTTGATTTGATTTTGCATGTTTCTTAACATTTGATCGTTATTTCTCTTGTAACTAGAAAAATCATTTGAAATCTCTTGTTGAACTTGATTATTAGGAACTTGAAATGGTTGGTTTTGAAAATTCGGAGCATGATTATTTTGAGCTTGAAAACCTTGATATCAATGAAAATTATTTCCTAGATTATTTCCCCGAAAATTATTCCCTTGAACTTGATTCTGATTAAACCTATTTTGACCATTGTTTTACACCGGAGCAAAACCTGGTGGTGTAATTTGATTACTAACACGGTTTGGAGCGTTAACTTGATTGTAAGTTCCCGTGGTCGCACAAACACTAGCCTGATTGTTATCGGTAG
>BQNB010157146.1:0-13054 GCA_026074375.1 Tanacetum coccineum | reverse complement strand
GGATCCTGATCCTTGTGCTATATCTATACGTATTTACACATATATATACGTAATAAAAAGGGTTGGTTTGCGCTTGACCAATGCCACTGCTTAGGTGCTTGTTTGAGCCCATACAATGACTTAACCAGCTTACACACCTTATGCTCATTACCCGGCATAACAAATCCTTCTGGTTATTTCAAATACACTTCTTCATCCAAATTACTATTTAAAAATGTTGTTTTGACATCCATTTGATGGACCACTAGATTATGAATAGCTGCTAAAGCTAACAACAATCTAATAGTAGTGATACGAGCAACTGGTGCATAGGTATCGAAGTAATCGATTCCTTCCTTTTGTCTAAAGCCTTGGATTACCAATCAAGCTTTGAACTTGTCAATTGTTCCATCGACTTTTATCTTCCTTTTGAAGATCCATTTGTAACCTAAAGGTTTGCAACAGGAGGTAAATCAAATAAAACCTATATATCATTTTCCATAATGGAACCAATCTCATCATCTATTGCTTCTTTCCAGAAAGAAGCATCATGAGATTACATAGCTTCATTATAGGTTATGGAATCTTCCTCAATACTATAGCAATATGAGTATTATGATCCAGCATGATCTCTCGATCCCTCAACTAGATATAGATGAAAATCAGAACCATATGATTTAGTTTTCTAAACTTTTTTACCTTTACAAGGTTTAAGCATCTCACTTGGTACATCATCAGAATGACCATCCCTTTGAGATTCAACTGAATTTGGTATAATATCCTTTGGTCTAGGTATTGAAGAGAAACGATTCTCATCAAATATTGCATCTCTTGATTCCATAATTGAGTTTATAGAAACAGAGTCATTAGGTTCAATGACATAAAACCTATATGCCTTGGAATGCTTAGCATATCCAAAAAGACGCAATCAATACCTTTTTCACCCAAAGTTTTCCTTTTCGGGTTCGGAAGCCTTACTATGGCCTTACAACCCCAAACTCGCAAATATGACAAATTGGGTCGTTTCTTATACCAAAGTTCATAAGGGGTAGTCTTGTTCCTTTTATTAGGAACCCTATTCAATAAATAGCAAGCCGTTAACATGGCTTATCCCAAAAACCCCTCACTCAAACCCGAGTAAGATAACATGGAATTAACAATTTCCTTAAGAGCTTTATTTTTTTTGAGCCACACCATTCTACTATGGTGTGTAAAGAGCAGTAATTTCATGAATGATTCCTACAGATTGAAAAATATAGGATCATAATATATACCACCTCTATCTGTGCGTAAGGTTTATAAATTCTAAATTTATCAAGGGAATTCAAAAAGTCTTTGTTACTGACTTCATGTTACGACGTAACAACCAGGTGTTACGGTGTAATCTTTAACCATTTTCTTGGTTACGGCGTAAATCAAATGTTTACGGCGTAAACGCGCTAATTGGTTACGGCGTAACCAAATCCGAATGATTTTTGCCACTCTATGTCATAGTAGAGTTTAGATGCCCTTATTCCATTAGATGCCCTAATTTCATACAAAAATACAACTATACAAAAGACACTTCGTTTTCCAAAACCACTGATCAAGACAACATGTCCTACTTATACCATTGATAAATCATGAGGAAAAATAAAGACAATCATTAAAGCATGTCTTTATTCAAATCACGTTATGTAATTTCCTGTAGTTTTAGCATCTAACAAGAATGACCATGAATTTTTAACCAATTCACTCACTTAAGTATAACAAAGTCACTTTGATAGAAAAGTTTAATCATGGGTAAATCATTTAAATAAATACATTTATCTATCATGCAAATAACCAAACAATTAAATTCAAAATCAATTTACACATTCACAAGAACCAATTAGTCATTCTGAACTTACAGATAGGATAAAGAATTTAACATTAGTTACCAAATTTTACAAATTTGCTTATCAATAGTGTTCATACATTCACACAAATACATTACTAAGATCTTTGTGTTAACACTTGTGTCATGTGGAACTATCATCCATACTAGTTTTGGTTATGTTCAAAGAACATTGCCTCCAATATTACCACAACAAGTAATTGTTGCCCATGGTTATATACCATTACAATTGGAATCACATGTAATATAACAACTCAGTATTTTCATCAATGTAATATCCATCTATTAAATTAGATGCCATGTAATTTCCATCTATTAAATTAGATGCCATCTTTTTACAGGGAAATTTTTTGCTTTATCTCATTATGCAACGTAACTTGCATTTCTAAAGTAAACAAGCTCACGCAACTACCTATGCAAATTCTATCTATGTACATATCAAGTAAACGTCTTAATATGTCAATTCAATATTCTAATATCCACTATATACCATGTACGTTATCTATTTAATGTAGTTTTCATGACATTATTACTAAACGAACCTTATCCGTTAAACGTTTATAACAAAACCCTAATTATATGTAAAGTTTACATACAATATCAATGTACAAGTTTCCAAGGCATATATACAAGTATCATAGCATCACATTTGAATATCTTTTCCCTCCAAGTCAAATGTACAAGTCATTAAAGCTCAAGGTACAATTTCATGAAGCACGAATTCAAACTAGCTCATTTTCCCTCCAATTTTGTTCTAGTTTTCATACAAGCTCTTAAGCAAAAGTTACAAACATATAATGCTCAACATATAAACCCTAAACTAACTTAAATCCTAAACCTAGCTCATCCTAAAACTAAAACCCTAATCCTAAACCCTAAACCTAGTTCGAAAACCTTAAACCCTAAACTAGTCAAAACTAAACATTGACCTAGAAAAAACCACCATGACTCCCCACCTTGCTAAGCACCTCCATCACCACCTTGTCACCACCCTTGAGCCCCAAGATTAAGCACCTCGCCACCTCACCACCTCTTTGTCACCCTTGCACTCCAAGCGAACCACCTCATCATCCCTTGGTAAACCGCACCCCTCCACACCTCCACACCTTTCATAGCTAGTTCTTAGCCCTTCCTAATCACCCTATGGCTGCCCTTAGTCACTACTCTAGCACCCTTGGCCACCACACCAAGTAAACTTGGTCAACAAGGGTGGTTCACACCCTATAAATAGCCAAAACCCATCACCCTTTCAAACACACCTCAAAAATTCATCATACACTCAAATGGAGTTCTAAACAAGACCAAGGAAGATCAAGGAAGGAAGTACAAGCCAATTTGAAGCCAAGAATCAAGAAGGAAGAAGCCATTGAAGTCATTCTAGGCGTTCGACTCCAAATAAGCTAATTTGACCCATTTTAAGCTCAAGTAAGCTCAAAATCTTGTTCAATAAGCTCATATTCTATTTTAGATCTTTCATAAGCTTTGTTAAACCCTATGTAAACTCTTGGTTAAACTCTTGAATCACAAACCCACATGGTTTGGTTTTCCTAAACCAAACGTGCCCATTTTTAAGTTTTAAGCTCATAAGCTCTTTTGATAAGCTATAAGCTCGTAAAAATTATTTATCTTAACTTATTTTAGCTTAATAAGCTATAACCTGCAAATCACTTTCTATATTGAAAAATATCAAGATTATGAATTTTGGACTAAAATTGCAAATATTTTCATGCACGAGGGTATATATTGTAAATTTTTAAAATTTTATAGTTTTGGCCCAAAAATGTCATTATCCTAAAGTTATAACTACAAGGGGCTGTTTTGCCAAGTTTTAAAGTCAAAGGTTTAATATATATATACTTTATATATATAAAGGATTAAATTTGCAAAAATATATAAATCAAGTGTATATATTGCCATTTTTA
Organism: Tanacetum coccineum; assembly: GCA_026074375.1. NCBI lineage: Eukaryota > Viridiplantae > Streptophyta > Magnoliopsida > Asterales > Asteraceae > Tanacetum > Tanacetum coccineum. Next base: position 9,277 of record BQNB010157146.1, on the reverse strand, counting down.
CATACTTAAAAATATAAAATATAATATTTTTTAATAAATTATAAAAATATATATAAATATTATAAGACTCAATTTTTTTAAAACTCGACACATTTATCGTTATTAATCGTCGATCGACGCGTTATAAATCAATTATATTATAAATTTAACGTAATTTATCATCGACTAGCTTTTGAAGAAACTTAAAATCTTATCGTATCACGTTATTAGGGAATTTCATGCGAGGGGTTTCATTTGAGTATACGTTTTGACAAGTTTGCTGGATTTATGATTTAAAGTGTCCTGGCTCCTCAAACGTTTACTGCATGACCTCTGAATTATGATAGCCCGGACAGTGATACAATATTTACCATAAATAAATCAAAGTAATATGTATGTTAAACTTTATAACATTTTGAAACATAAATAATCAAACTAAGACTTGACATATTACCCCAGGTTGCGTAACGAGGCTATTTACATTTAATTTGATACTGAACTTTCTCGTCCGGGTAGATAACATCGTACTACCATACGGACGCATTTCATTTGATATACTTTTGCCATCAATCAAATTTCTCTGTTAAAGTGAGTTCATAGCCTCGCCTTTAAATCTTTGGAATATTTCATAAACCCGCAAGGGGAATACATGCTATAAATTATGAATACAAGTGTTTTTCAACTGTATGCTATCCTGATATATTATTGCCTAAGTCCCATTATGCCACAAGTCCCCCCACATCATGGACCATTAATCACCGTAACGTAAACGCAAGTATTGTGGATAGGCCTATTGGAACTGATAAATCCCGTTTGTGTTAGCCAGATAGGTAACCAAACACACTATATTTGAAAACTCAATAGGTATATGGCAATTACCTACACGGGGGCCATTATTATATATATCATGTTTGATTGATATATACTGGTCAGTTTTGAGTGCCATGAGCTTAGGTGCAATAATACTGTTTTCCACGATAATTGTATTCATTGCAATTATTACTGTTATAGGTGTATAACAACGTAACCTATTGATTATGATGACTTGTATTCAAACTATTTATCATAAACCTATGAATTTTACTCAACCATTGTGTTGATCTTTTTAGCATGTTTATCTCAGGTAATTAAGCAACTTATGGCACGGAGTGGCACGGACTTGAAGATGGCTAAACTGTTATCATTCAAACTCTATGTTTCTAGGTTTTGGGACCTTTCTTTTGTAAAACTCTGATGAATAAATGAATGATAACTAAATTTTCCAAACCGTCTCTTTATGAGTCATTTTCTATGATTATGTCTGTTGAACTATGAAATAATACCCTAGATTAGCTTTCGCTGCTATAATTGCCAAAATTGGGGTGTTATAGATTGGTATCAGAGCCACGGTTATAAAGAACAAGGTTAAAACCTTAACTATATCTACTTTTCCAAGAAAGTCCTTTGTGTCACTGCATTCCCCGAATAGTATGTAAAGATACATAACTATTATACTCTTATGTAAATAACTTATGTTATTTACAGATGGGTTGTTAACAGCACGATGTCTTCTCCCAACCACCATACTTCCGATATTGAGGATGCTTTTTCCTCTAACTTTCCTGACTATATTCCGGCTTCCCCGGATTATTTCCCAGCTTTACCGGGAAATACTTCTTCTGAATCTTTAAATAATTCAGCTGGTTTAGTTCCAATAGCTTCACCAACTCTGTCAGTTTTTCATGACGACCCCTATATGAAGGTCATACATGCATATGATGCTATTATTCCATCACGAGTTCCTATTCCACCACCAATTATTGTGCCTCCATCTCCAATGCTATCACCAATGTTTAATCCTCAAGAATTCTTTCTTCCTGAGGAATTATTGTCACCTAAGAAACAAGGCTGTAGCCGATCATTCTCCGCTACTTCTGCCCTACCTCAAGCATTTAAGATAGGAGAAAGTTCTCATAAGACGAGGTTGGAACGTCACGAGGAACAAATTAAGGAAATTTTGAGTCACCTAGATGAGCTCTCTCTGGACCGCATTAAGCACACGGAGGATAGAATAGAAGGTCTTGGAAATGGTCGAGTGATCATACCACAAGATTTTGTCAATCTGTAAACCGAACACCAAGAGGCTCGTACTCAAATTGCTAAACTTCAAAGGAAGCAAATGGGAAAAAACAACAAGATTGCTCTGGCTCGCTTCAGGATTGCTAATCTAGGACAAATCATTGAGGATATCCAGGATCGTCACCAAGCAAATAAGGAAAGTCTTCTGGATTCAATCTATGAACTCAAGGACAGCAAGAAAGTACCATCGAACTACTAGATTAGATTCTAGTTATAGCTTTTGTTAGAACCTAGCCACGGGATGTGTGGTATAAATAACAACACTTGTCAAATTTTGACTATGTAAAGTACGAAGGCAAGTTGTTCATGATATAATACAATGGTGATCCCATTATACCTTGTTGCTTTATTCATCCCATATCCTATATTACGATTTCTCATATCTTCGTCTTCATCATTATAAATCATACCGTGACCCCTAGAAAATGAAGTGGTCCCTGAGAAATCTAATAAGTCAGATGCTTGTTAGAATTCATATCAAATCAGTTAAAAAAAAAATTCCCTATAATTTCAATATCACTTATGGTACAATTGCTTATTTTTAGAACTTTTAAGCATTATTAAGGAAAGACTTTGTGAGATCCTTTTCTAATTTTTGTGTTGTTTTATGTCGAAGAAGACTCCCAAAAGGACCATCAACATCCTTCGCACCAGCCATGACTCAGGCTGCCATCATACAACTAGTTGCTGATAGCGTAGCCGCGGCTCTAGAAGCACAAGCTGCAAACATGGCAAATACTAAAAATATCAACACCAGACCAAGAGAAACTCCTGTAGCAAAAAGGGGAAACTATAAAGAGTTCATAAGCTGTCAACCTTTCTACTTCAATGGTACGGAAGGAGCAGTTGACCTCATTCGATGGTTTGAACGGACTGAATCAGTATTTTCTCATAGCAATTGTACCGAGGAAAACAAAGTGACATTTGCTACTGGTACCCTAACCAATGACGCCTTGTCCTGGTGGAATGCCTATGCCCAACCTATTGGAATAGAACAAGACAACAAGATCACTTGGATCGAATTGAAAAGGCTCTTGACAAATAAGTATTGTCCTCGAACGGAAGTCAAGAAAATGGAAGATGAATTTTACAATCTGACTGTAAAAGGAAATGATCTTAAGACTTACGTTAGAAAATTCTAAGAATTAGCAGTCTTATGTCCAAACATGGTACCAAACACTGAGAAGCTTATGGAAGTCTTTATCAGAGGATTGCCCCAAAGTGTTGAAGGGTCCGTTACTGCTTTAAAGCCTCAAACTTTAGAAGAAGCCACCAACATAGCCCAGAGGCTGATGGATCAGATAATAAAGCATGGTTCTATGCAAGGAACCAATGATCACAAACAAAAGTTTGATGATAGCAGAAATACCAACAACAACAACAACTACCAAAACAACCGTAACAATAGCAACTACAACAATGATTACCGCCAATAGCAGAATAGAAGGCAGGAAACCTTCAGGGCTTATGCTGTCGCCCCAACTGAAAACAATGGGTATACTGGAAGCCTTCCCCTGTGTAAGAAATGCACCCTGCATCACATAGGACCTTGCACTATTAAGTGTCGGATTTGCAACAAGATAGGTCATCTGACCAGGAACTACAAAAACAAAGGAACAACTACTGGAAGCAATCTGTAACCAATGTCAGTAACTTGTCATGCCTGTAAAGAAAAAGGGCAATACAGAAGTCAGTGCTCAAAGGTAAACAACAATGCCCATGGAAGAGCATACTTGCTGAGGGACAAGAACGCTCACTGAGATCCGAACATAGTCACGGGTACGTTTCTTCTAAACAAACATCTAGCTAGAGTATTATTTAATTCAGGAGCAGATAAAAGCTTTGTATCTATATCTCTTGCTTTTATGCTTAATATCTCGCCAATTACATTAGATACCACTTACGACATTGAAATGGCAAATGGAAACCTAATAGGTACTAATACCGTTATCCAGGGTTGCACCCTGATTTTGTCAAACCAACCTTTCAAAATCGATCTTATGCCAATTAAACTCGGTAGTTTCGACGTTGTCATTGGTATGGATTGGTTATCCAAGTATCATGCTAGAATTATCTGTGAGAAAAAAGTCGTCTACATCCCAATCGACGGTGAAACTTTGATCACCCGAGGTGATCAAAGTAAAACCCGACTAAACCTTATATCCTGTATAAAAACCAAAAGGTATATATCCAAGGGATGTCAAGTTTTCATAGCCCAAGTAATGGAGAAGAAGTCAGACGAAAAACGACTTGAAAACATACCAGTAGTCAGAGAATTTCTGGAAGTTTTTCTTGAAGATCTACCTGGCTTACCCCCGGTTCGCTAAGTAGAATTCCAAATCAACTTAATTCTAGGAGCAGCACCAGTAGCCCGTACACCTTACAGATTAGTTCCTTCATAAATGCAAGAACTATCAAACCAACTACAAGAGTTGGCAGACAGAGGTTTTATCCGACCAAGTACTTTGCCTTGGGGAGCTCCTGTCTTATTTGTTAAAAAGAAAGTTAGATCTTTCAGGATATGTATCGATTATCAGGAATTGAATAAACTTACCATAAAGAATTGTTACCCATTACCCAGGATCGATGACTTATTCGACCAACTTCAAGGTTTGAGTGTTTACTCGAAAATTAACTTAAGATTTGGTTATCATCAACTGAGAGTAAGGGATGAAGATATTCCTAAGACTGCTTTCAGAACGAGGTGCGGACATTATGAATTTCAAGTGATGCCATTTGGTTTAACTAACGCACCTGCCATATTCATGGATCTCATAAACCATGTGTGTAAACCATACTTGGATAAATTTGTAATAGTATTCATAGATGATATTCTCGTCTACTCCCGTAATAAAGAAAAGCATGCAAATCACCTGAGAATAATCTTGGAATTACTCAAAAAGGAGAAATTGTATGCCAAGTTCTCCAAATGTGATTTCTAGATCAGTGTTGTGCAATTTCTTAGGCACGTAATTGATAATCAAGGACTTCATGTTGACTCCACCAATATTGAAGCAGTTAAGAATTGGGCATCTCCTACTACACCCACAGAAATACGTCAATTCTTAAGACTCGCCGGCTATTATTGGAGATTTATCAAAGATTTTTCAAAAATTGTAAAGTCTTTGACAGAATTAACTCAGAAAAACAAGAAGTATATCTGGGAAGAAAAGCAAGAGTCAACTTTTCAACTGTTAAAACAAAAGCTTTATGAAGCTCCAATCATAGCATTACCAAAAGGAAACAACGATTTTGTTGTTTACTGGGATGCATCACTTCAAGGATTGTAAGCTATATTAATGCAAAGGGAAAAGGTCATTGCATATGTATCCTGACAACTCAAGCCTCATGAAGAAAACTACACCACTCATGATCTTGAATTAGGAGCAGTTGTGTTCGCTCTTAAAATTTAGAGACGCTATCTATATGGCACAAAGTGTACTGTGTTCACTGATCATAAAAGCCTTTAACATATCCTTGATCAAAAGGAGTTGAACATGAGGCAACGCCATTGGTTAGAATTACTCGCAGATTACGATTGTGAGAGTCGTTACCATCTTGGAAAGGCAAACGTTGTAGCAGATGCCTTGAGCCGAAATGAACGAATCAAACCACTCCAAGTTAGAACATTAGTCTTGACCCTTCACCCAAATTTACCATCACAGATCCTCAAAGCCCAAAATGAGGCAATCAAGGAAGAGAACATCAAAGCTGAGAACCTACGAGGAATGGACAAAACATTTAAAGTACATCATGATGGAACTCATTGTATTAAGAACCAAAGCTGGTTACCACCCTTTGGTAATCTGAGAGACTTGATCATGCATGAGTCCCATAAATCAAGGTATTCCATTGACCCAAGTTCTGACAAAACGTATCAGGATCTAAATAAACTCTATTGGTGGCCTAACATAAAGGCAATTATCGCTGAATATGTCGGCAAATGTTTAACATACTCTAGGGTTAAGGTAGATTGTCAGAAGCCATCTGGCTTACTGATACAACCATAGATCCCAACATGGAAATGGGAAAGAATAACAATGAATTTCGTTACAAAACTACCCAGAACATCAAACGGACATGACACAATTTAGGTTATTGTAGATCGCCTTACCAAATTAGCACATTTCATCCCCATCAAAGAGACCGATAGTATGGAAACCCTTACAAAGTTATATATAAAGGAAATAGTCTCACGGCATAGAGTGCCGATATCCATCATCTCGAATCATGATAGTCGTTTCACATCCAGATTCTGGGAATCAATGTAGAGTGTTTTGGGTACTCAATTAGACATGAGTACGGCATATCATCCTGAGACAAATGGACAAAGTAAAAGAACCATCCAAACACTTGAATATATGCTTCGAGCTTGTGTTATAGATTTTGGAAAAGGATGGGAAAGACACTTACCACTGGTAGAATTTTCTTACAATAACAGTTACCATGCCAGTATTAAGGCATCACCATTCGAGGCACTTTACGGTTGAAAGTGTAGATCACCTGTTTGCTGGGCCGAAGTTGGAGATGTTCAACTCACAGGACCATAAATAATCCATGAAACCACTAAAAAGATAGTGCAAAGTCGACAACGCTTGCAAGCTGCAAGAGATCGGCAAAGGAGTTATGCCAATATAAGACAAAAGCCTTTAGAATTCCATGTTAGAGATCGTGTTATGTTAAAAATGTCATCTCGTAAAGGTGTCATCCGATTTGGAAAGCGAGGAAAGCTTAATCCACGGTACATTGGACCATTTAAGATCCTTAAAAGGGTCGGCCCAGTGGCATATAAACTTGAGCTTCCTAAAGAACTCAAAAATGTCCACAATACCTTTCACGTTTCTAATTTAAAGAAATGCTTATTTGACGAATCTCATGTCATTCCGATGAAAGAGCTTCGGCTTGATGATAAACTCAACTTTATGGAAGAACCAGTAGAGATTATGGATCGAGAAGTCAAGCAACTAAGACAAAGTTGTATTCCTATAGTCAAAGTGAGATGAAACTCTATAAGAGGATGAAATTCGTGTTAAGTATCCACATCTATTTTCCAACATCACTTCAAAGTCCAACTAAATCTCGAGGACGAGATTTCTTTAAGGTTGGGGGACTATAACAACTCAGTATTTTCATCAATGTAATATCCATCTATTAAATTAGATGCCATGTAATTTCCATCTATTAAATTAGATGCCATCTTTTTACAGGGAATTTTTTTTGCTTTATCTCATTATGCAACGTAACTTGCATTTCTAAGGTAAACAAGCTTACGCAACTACCTATACCAAGTCTATCTACATTTATATCAAGTAAACATCTTAATATGTCAAGTCAATATTCTATTAACCACTATACCATGTACGTTATCTATTTAACGTAGTTTTCATGACATTATTACTAAACGAACTTTATCCGTTAAACGTTTATATCAAAACCCTAATTATATGTAAAGTTTACATATAATATCAATGTACAAGTTTCCAAGGCATATGTACAAGTATCATAGCACCACATTAGAATATCTTTTCCCTCCAAGTCAAATGTACAAGTTATTAAAGCTCAATGTACAATTTCATGAAGCACGAATTCAAACTAGCTCATTTTCCCTCCAATTTTGTTCTAATTTTCGTACAAGCTCTTAAGCACAAGTTACAAACATATAACACTCAACATATAAACCCTAAACTAACCTAAATCCTAACCCTAGCTCATCCTAAAACTAAAACCCTAATCCTAAACCCAAAACCTAGTTCGAATGGAGTTCTATAAATAGCCAAGACCCCATACACTTCAATCACACCTCAAAAACTCATCACACACTCAAATGGAGTTCTAAACAAGACCAAGGAAGATCAAGGAAGGAAGTACAAGCCAATTTGAAGCCAAGAATCAAGAAGGAAGAAGCCATTGAAGTCATTTCTAGGCGTTCGACCCCAAATAAGCTAATTCGACCCATATAAGCTCAAGTAAACTCAAAAGCTTGTTCAATAAGCTCATATTCTGTTTTAGATCTTTCATAAGCTTTGTTAAATCCTATGTAAACTCTTGGTTAAGCTCTTGAATCACAAACCCACATGGTTTGGTTTTCCTAAACCAAACGTGCCCATTTTTGAGTTTTAAGCTCATAAGCTCTTTTGATAAGCTATAAGCTCGTAAAAATTATTTATTCTAACTTATTTTAGCTTATTATAATAAGCTATAACCTGCAAATTACTTTCTATATTGAAAAATATCAAGATTATGAAATTTGGACTAAAATCGCAAATATTTTCATGCACAAGGGTATATATTGTAAATTTCTGAAATTTTATAGTTTTGGGCCAAAAATGTCATTATCCTAAAGTTATAACTACAAAGGGTTGTTTTCCCAAGCTTTAAAGTCAAAGGTTTAATATATATACTTTATATATATAAAGGATTAAATTTCCAAAAATATATAAATCAAGGGTATATATTGCCATTTTTGCATACTTAAAAATATAAAATAAAATATTTTTATTAATAATAAAAACATATATAAAAATATTTATAAACTCCGATTTTATTAAAACTCGACACATTTATCGTTATTAATCGTCGATCGACGCGTTATAAATCAATTATATTATAAATTTAACATAATTTATCATCGACTAGCTTTTGAAGAAACATAAAATATTATCGTATCACGTTACTAGAGAATTTCGTGTGAGGGTTTCATTTGAGTTGTTTTGACGAGTTTGATGGATTTACGATTTAAAGTGTCCTGGCTCCTCAAACATTTACTGCATGACCTCTGAATTATGATAGCCCGAACACTGATACAATATTTACCATAAATAAATCAAAGTAATATGTATGTTAAACTTCATGAAGTTTTGAAACATAAACAATCAAACTAAGACTTGACATATTACCCCAGGTTGCGTGACGAGACTGTTTACATTTCATTTGATACTGAACTTTCCCGCCCGGGTAGATAACATCGTACTACCATACGGACGCATTTCATTTGATATACTTTTGCCATCAATCAGACTTCCCTGTTAAGGTGAGTTCATAGCCTCGCTTTTAAATCTTTTGAATATTTCATAAACCCGCGAGGGGGATACATGCTATAAATTATGAATACAAGTGTTTTTCAACTGTATGCTATCCTGATATATTATTGCCTAAGTCCCATTATGCCACAAGTCCCCCC
>BQNB010157145.1:0-15188 GCA_026074375.1 Tanacetum coccineum | reverse complement strand
CCGCCTACCCTTTACTTTCGTAGTTTACACTTTCTACCCTGTCTTTTTAGTATAGTAAAATAGTTTTTATATTTTTAAAAATTAGTTTAATAAAATTAGGTTTTAGGTTTTAATTGGCAAAATTAGAGTTCAATTAGTTTATAAAAATTGGGCATTTTTGTTCCATTTGATTTCTGCACATTTTAAGTAGTTAAAAGTCATTTTTCTTTATTTTTCCAGTTAAATTTGTATTTTCTAGAAATTAAAATAGATTTTAGGTAATTTCTTTTTCTAAAAAAATTCATAGAAAATAGAAAAATGTTTGGAAAATTCTAATTTTTTTTGTAAAAATTTTCTTTTTCACTCTAGTATTTTTGAAAAATAAAAATAGAATTTTAGTTTTAATTTCTAGAAAAAGTTTATTTTTAGTAATTCATTTTTCTTTAAAAATTCATAAAAAATAGAAAAATAGTTAAAAAATTCTAAATCTTTTTCCTAAAATTTTCTTTTTAAATTTGTGATTTTTAGGTAAAAATTTGTTAAAAGTAGTGCTTTAGATTTTAAATTTCAGTTTTAGCTCACGTTTTTAATTTTCGTGTATTAAAATTTCGTGCTAGTTAATTGTTGTTAAGTTTCTTTTATAGTTTCTATAGTTTAATTGTGCTATTATATTAGTAGTGTAATTCAAACTTCAAAAATCCTTTATCAATTCTTGACTCGAATCCGAATTATTCCCAAATCTCAATTCACGACTTCGTTGGGATACGACCCGAGAAGAAATACTTCCCGGTTAAAAATATACGTATTGTGTTTTCTTTAGTGAGATTTTATCCTTTTATTTCTCTTGTTTGAGAAGTAATTGGGAAGAATTGTCACGGGATTTATACTATACATATATAAATTTGACTAGTGCTTACACACGTTACCAAGGAGGAAGAAGGATTTGTTGACAATTATCCAAATTTTCAAAAGGATGAAACTAATGTGTCATTTTCGGGTGTTGTATTAGGTGTAGAAGAAGAATTGATGCCAGTTTATGATACCGATATTGAAGATGCCATTGAGGATGAAGAAGAATTGTTGGTAAAAGAGATTTTGGTGAGTGTAATAAGTCAACATGGAAATACGTTGTAGTTATGCTGACCTTTGTTCTACAAAGATCCAAACTGTAATTGTTGATTTTTATCAAAACCCTTACATTCCAACCCCTCATGAGTTCATTTTGTGCAAAGGGCAATTTGGTCGAGGTTAGTATTTTGATATGCAAAAAATATCAAGAAAAGTATTTGAAAGTTGCACCCATGGATGATAAGTTTGGTTTTAAGTTGATTAAGGTTCGAGGTCGAGTCATTATAAAGAAAGGGATTTTGATGCAAGGGATACAAATTTGGATGCTACGATACAAGGAACGAGTGAGGCAAACTCGAGGACGAGTCTTTTCAAGTGGGGGAGAATGATGGCATATTTGTCAAAATATTTACTTTTTCTCTTATTTTATTTATGTTTCATGTTTGACAATAAACCTTTATTAAGAAACTAAATTTCTATCAATTATATTGGTTTAGAAATATGAAAGTAATATTCATTCATTTTTATGTGAATCTACTTGTCCTATAAATATAGAGGTCTTTATTCTTGTATTGGATATCTTTTGAAGTTTTGACAATAAAAGCTTTTGCTTTGTTCTTGGAAGTTTGTTAAGATTTTCTTAATAAATCGGTAAATCGTTTGAAATCAACGATAGTTGAGTTTGTCTGATTATCGGTATTCGTTTGAATCAACGATAGTTGGAAGAATTGTTTCTGGTATTCGTGTGAATCAACATATTCAATTTGTGCTATCTTTTTTTTCACTACATCATAAAGTGTGGACCGAAGAGCAGACCGAAATAAGTTCGGTTCGGTCGGTTCGGGCCGGCTTTCCGGTTCGATCAGATATGTGGTCCTTTATATTCGGCCCTAATTAAATTCTACATAAATTTTGCATAATGTGTTTTAATATATAAGTTATAATAAATTTAAATTATTTGTTTATACAAAAAGTTATATCTGATTTCAATAATACAATTGGTTTAGTATGTAAATTTCTATGAGTAAACTTTTATTTGGCATAATATGTATGTTCGAATGCATATAAGGAGTTGTTAAATGCTAATAATTATTATCCGAAAAAACACAGAATATAATAAAATGTAATAATTATCATTTTCTTTTTTTTTCTTTTTTATTAAAATAACATTTTTACTCTTTATTAATTAATTAATTAATTAATGTCTTCAATAAAGTTTATAATTATAACTCGATCAAACTTTTCTATTTATTTTTAGTAGTGAAAAATTAAATTGAGACAATCAAAAGAAAAACGTAAACTATTAATTTGCAATAAGGATAATAAGAAACATATTGCATTACAATCTAAACTCATGATGCCACCATCGGAATTTTATGCAAATTTTTCGTGTATTTTAAGATGAACAAGCCATCAAAATTTCATTTGTGTTAACAGCATTAACAAATATGCGAAAGTGATTTAATCACAATTAAATTAATTAACATGAATACAATTGTTGGGCTCATTTAGTGCCTAATAGTCTTTGACTATGATTTAAAAATAAAATAGACTAAGTGTAGAATTGTTCCTAAGTGAACACAGTCATATAGTCATCTTTGGGAAGTTCTTCATAGACTAAAGAAAGTTGCGGACAGAGAAGCCTTGAACTATAGAAGATGAACATAAAGTCTGAACAAAGTTCAACAACATCAACAACAAATGATCAAAAAAACCTAAGTGTAAAACAAGTCGTTGAACTTAAATAAGTTCAGCGAGTCATCCTCAACGCTAACATTTTTGGGTTCTACGGATTACATAATGAATTTGGGCTAATACTCGTAGGTATTAGTCGTGTTTATGTTAATTTAATGTCTTGATTTGTTTATATCGATTGTTTACTCTTTCGTTGCATGTTAATTATGTTTATCACTTCATACCCGTTTATAGCTTGATTATGTCTTAATCTGTCATTCAACTGGATCTTGGATTACAAATAAAGCGCTGTAACTTAATAGTTATTTGGGCGTATACTAGAGTTAGGGATAGATATACATACAGTTTATCTATATAGCTAGAGCACTAGGACTACAAATAAAATCATGTTTCGACTCATGGTTAAGTGAATGGTTGACTAAGGTATCTTAGGATTACAAATAACATTATGTTTCCTTGAGTAGTTAAGTGGATTGTAGACTACTATTATATAGATAACCATTAAGAAATAAGTTGGTAAAGCCTCGATGAGCTAGGTTTTAATATTGATACTAATATTGTCACCTAGATAGATTATAAATAACGGTTGGGTCATTATGCGAGTTTGGTTGATTGTGACAGGATTAATCGTAAAACAAACCTAGAGTTTAGGAAGAAGTATCACCTAGCTTAAGAATGATATACTACCAACGGAAGTAGTACAATAATTGCACACATAGACAATTGATAAATTTTATTCAATAACTTGTTAATTACCGCATTCCTTACATAGTGGTTGACCGCTATTTTACCATTTTGTTTATATCTTTGCATGTGTTACTTGTCTCGTTTATTGCTTTATTAAACAAAAACTCGTGCCAGTCTCCTCTTTGCGCTAGTTTATGTTTGATTAGGATTATTTAGGATTAACTTAGATAACTAAAATACTGGTAGATTAAGTATTAACGCTCACTCTTAGTGATCGAACACCATACGTACCAATGAACCTACAAACGATCGGGTACACTTACCGCCGTTAAGTTGTTAGTTACTGTAAAAGGTAAAGTCAGCATAATCTCAATAGTAAAACTTGATAATAATTACCTATGCCCCACGACACGAACAAAGTTATCATGAATTTATGATAAAGTCATTGAATTAAACATATATAAAAATATAATAATAATAACAATAATTAATAATAAAATAATACGAGATGACTAACGGGTGTGTGTTTTAACTACGATTGTTCTCTTTTTCGAATGTCGGTGCTCATCCAGCTGCCAAGTCTATACTGTGGATAATTATGAGGTGACCCATGTTGTAATCGTGTGCTAATATTGTTGGTATTAAACATCGGCTTAACATTGTGCTTGATACCCTTGTCGACATCTGTTTTTAGTTCGGGATTTTAGCTGGTAAAGAAGTTGATATTTTGTTTGGCATAAAAGTTATAAGGAAAAAAAAAAGGGCGGGACTACAAACCCTTTACGTCCAACTGGAAATTTTGTATCAACTCGTGGGAAGCAAGCCATGGATGTATGATTGGTATACATGATTCCTCGCCCTTTGTGGACACAAACTGAGATGGTTGATTTTATGTCGGGTCATGCGGTGATTGAGGCCGCACAATGTAAACACGTCAAGTATGAGGTTAAATGCGCGAATATTGGATCCCATTCTCATTATCTTTTTTTGGGGAACTTGAGAATGATGCATTTACCTTACCGAAGCGGATCCGAAAGTTCTTATTGACTCAAAATATTAGGACAAGTACTGTTGTTGATATTTTTAGTAGGATTGAGCTTTTTACAAGTTAGAGGAGTTGGGAGCTCAGAATAGAATCTCCGGCTTCCCACAATTTTCTTGTAAAATATTATGAATTTCCTAATTAAAAAAGTGATTTAAATAATAACTACATTCGTCCCGAAATTATTGTAATAGTTTGAATTTTTTGAAGTCTTTTGTGTATCAACTTTGAGCTTAAATATTTGTGAATTGTGTTATATAATTTTAAAGAACTTGACTGAAAATGGCTTAATTCAAAACATCACCTATATAATATGTGCCCAATTGACATTAAATATTTGTGTTTGTGTTATAGAGTTAAGATCAACATAGACCCATTATTTGTCATAGATCCAATGAATCAATCTCAACCATCTATTTTTTCATCAAAAATAAAAAAACCCACTTTTCCACACCTCTTTTTTTAAAATAAAATATCTTACAAATGGTAAATCGTCACACGGCAAAAAATACACCATCACGAGAGAATTATTTTTTATCTATTCAGTAGACGGTGACACGAATAAAATTTCGAGTAACTTATTTTTCAATTTTTTGATCAAGGTCCACGAATTTATGAAATCATATATGATTCGTTAACGAATCATAATATGGATTTCATGAAATCATATATGATTTCATAAAATCATAATATATGATTTGTGATTCTAACGAATTTTTTTTCAATTTTGTTTCAGTCACGAATTGCGAAAATCATATATGATTCGTATAACGAATCATATATGATTTCATAAAAACAAAAAATTAAATATGAATTGTGATTCCCGACAATTTTTATTTTTATTCAATTATATAACATACACGTAATTTCCGAACAAACAACAAATAACAAACGTCCTCCTAATCATATATGATTCGATAAAACGAATCATATCAAGAAATCAAAAAACAAATATATGAATACCATAATCATATATGATTACATAAATCATATATGATTTCATAAAATCGTAAAATATGACTACATAAAAATCATAAAAAAGTTCGTCAAAGTACTTAGTGTCGCCACTCTAAGAAAATAATTAATTCTCGTCGTGATGATAATGATTTGTTTTGGCGTAACGATTAATAGTGTTGGAGAAATTTAATTTTTTTAAAAAAGTTGAAAGTTAGTTTGTTTTATTTTTGATGAAAAATGATGGCTAGTATTGGTTCATTCGGACAGTGACAAATAATGGTCTATAATGAACTTATGGAATATGATTTATAACCTAACTGATAACCAACCTGACTATCTCATTGCCAGAAAAGATAATCTTGAGGTGTAACTTTGGAGAGAGTCTCAGATCGAGTCTCACCATGACCTTCAGGGCGGAAATAAAATAAGCATGATGTGGGTATTTATCCCCTAAGGATAATGTTCGATGGCTTGCATACTGCCCAATAGGTTGTCCTGTGGCCTCAAGTCACAACTACTAACTTGCCGTTTCAAAAAAAGTAAAAAATACACAAAAACAAATAGTTGAGTTCAAAGTTGAACAAAAAGTATGCGAAAAAAAAAAAGTCAAATTGGACACATATTCAAGAGGTGATGTTTTGAATTATTCATTTCATGCGTCTATATTGTGGTAATATTCTAGCCTTGCAAACTATGCTCCGTCGTTATCTGGTAATTGTATCCTGGGCCCTACCTTTGATGGAAGCATTGTGTTGTTTTTAATATAACATGAGACAGACTTATAGAGTAATTCAATGAGTCGTTTGCTCCCAAACTCATGAAGAAACTGGCAGATATATATTTCACATGTGTTAATTAAACTCAGAATCCACTTTTTCCTTATCTCCTCGACAGATGGCTTTGTGGGAATCTTAAATGGAGGAGGATCACACTTTTGACCGGCTTAGGTGGTTCTAATTTCTGGCATGGGACGGACTATGAACGATAAGACCTACCGTTGTGTGTTATGTTATCGGTTAGGTGCTCCCCTATTTTCTGTTGCGAGACCGTGCTCAACTTGCTCCAAGGTCTTTATGGGGGATATTTATGAAGACCATGATGTATCATGTGTCGGTAATATTGGTATTAAACGTCGGTATAACTTTATTCTTGAGACCCTTGTTTATATTTGTTTTCGATCGGGGATTCGACACGTAAAGAAGGTGATATTGTTCTTGAAGGAGGGCATGACAAACCCCTACATCCAGCGGATATGCTACTCTACTTGTGGGACAGAGGGCTTGATGTCTGTGTGATCTGACAGGGTCCTCATCTTTGACGCAAACGAGGTTGGCTGATATGTGTCCGGTCGTGCGGTGTCCGATGTGGCACATCGTAAACGTCTCAATATGAGAATACTTGTTTAGATATGGTATGTTTATTTCTCCCTTTTCAATATATTCGTTTCGGGGAATTAGAGAAGGATGCAATGACCTTACTGAAGCGGATACGAAAGTTCTATGTGGCTCAAGACATTAGGACACGTGCTGCTATTCATATATCCAATAGAATTAGCTTTGCCATAACTAAAGGAGTGAGAGCTCAAATAATATCTCGGCTTCTCAGCAACTTTTTATAAATTTTATTTTTCTAATAAAATGATGTTATAAATTAATAATAATAATAATAATAATAATAATAATAATAATAATAATAATAATTGTTGTTTATAAAAATATTAAAGTATATGATGGTTTTATTAAATATATAAATAATTTAGATGTTATAGACGTTGAGTACTTGAGAGTCAAGTTCATAAAATTAAATTTAAGATTAACTTATGTTTAAAAGTTTAAAGTTTGATTGTAAGAACTATTAATAAATCAAAATATAACATTTATTTACTATGAAAATTTTAAAAATCACAAGGTCATGCATATTTTTATTTTGAGTAAATTACACCGTTGATCCCTAATTACACCGATGATCCCTAACATGGCAACATCTTGATTTGAGGATCCAAAACTTTAATGCTCAATAAGGAGCCGTTTGGTTTGTTGTTAGGAATCACAATGGGTATCGGATTTGGTATGGGGTGGAATGACAATGGATATGAAAAAGTGTATGATTAACGATTTGTTTAAGTTTTGAATGACAAAAATATGGTATAAAAAAGTGTGTATAGAAATTTAAATTGTAGTGGAAAATAGATTGGCCCATGGAATGTTTTCATAGACATCAAAATTGGTGGATTGTAATTTACATAGAATCTATGACTATGATATACCCATTTTATTCTTGGCCCCACTAAACAAGATAAAAGACTCTATTTGCTGTGTTGGGATTTTATAATCAAGGTAACCAGTTTAGCTACGAGTACGCAGCGGATTGGATCTAGTAATAGCATATAGGTTAACACATAATAAGAAGTAAATAGAAACGCGTACCTCTTAGCCAATTGATCAAGAAACAAGTAAGTGACTAAAACAATCACCTCTACGGTTGCTCACACAACACGTCGAACAAGTACGCAACAATGCTAGTCGTAACTTCACGAGCTCCAAACACCAAGTGTATGCTCAATTACTTGAACCAAAAACCAAACAAACTTGTGTTCTTGTTATCGCTGAAACACGATCGAATACCTGAGTGGTATTGCATTTGATCGTGTACCAATACGAATAAAATGGACAGCGGATGTAATATAATATTACATGCGAATATAACATCCACACTTGTGAAACAGAAACTTATGCATTCATAAATAATATATTATATGCATGCAATCTATTGGTTCCTGTTGCATAGTCAAACCAAAAGAAAAAAGACCTTTTGATTATATTTTCGTATTGTTGAGGAGTGATAAGGATCCGAACATAAAGATGATTCGGTTAGGGTTGTTTTGTTTTTTTACGAGTGAATTAATTCCTTTGAGGGTTAGGATGAAGTATTTATATACCACCTCAACCCTAGTACTAGATAAACTAGGACTCCTCATAATTCTCATCACAATACAACTTTTATCCCTTATTTTTAAAATTGAACCCAAAACCTTTCTAGAAGCTATATGGGTCGGCCAATAAGTGACACCCACAAGGTTCAGGTTTTGTCAATTTTAGTCCCTTCGGTTCATATTTAAATAGTTGTTGAGTTAGTTATAAAATATAACGGTAACTAACGGTTATTTAAATTATCAACGTGAAGCATATTAAATCCTTAATAATAAATAAATAAATATTAAGTATTTAATAAACGTACTCTTCGTGTCTTAACGCGTATGCCTCCAATAGGCTCACATATTCGTAACATATACGTGCTAGCCAACTACCATAACCCAACTGCTCCCACTTAGGAGTTGGAGTAACACCTAACACTTATACCTATAATTGGCAAAATCTAGCAACCCACACAATTATGTTTACATTAGGACTATTATGAGATAATAAGTTTTCAATAACATCAGCTATTTAATGGTTATAAATTTCTTGCTTTATAATCATCCCTTTGTTACAGATACCGTTAAACCATGGATATGGATCCTAACTCATTCCATATAGTTTAACATTATGTTTCTCGTTATAGAAATAATTCAGATATACCAAATGTAATCAAGAATCATCTTGTATTACCCTTTAGGTACGGCCATACAATTATCTGATTAATTCTGGAGAGGCGCCATGGTATCATTCTGCACATAACAAGTGGAGGAACAAATTCTTTGTTGACTATAAGTGTTGTGAATGATGCTTCACATACACTCCGAAAAATAGCTTTTATAACTACCATGTCTCAGGACAGCGTTTGACTATAATCACAGAGTGATATCCACATATACAGAACTTTCTTGCATCTCAAGTCTAAGGATGACTTTTAAACCATTTTTGACATTTACCCATGACGAGGATCCAAAAGTAAATATTCGAAGGTGGGGTATCCAATATGCATTCCTTGTGAATACACATGAGTTTGGCGGGAACAATCCATATATTCAAAGAATATAGCTAACACTCACATTTGCCTTACATAACAATATTCCTATATTGTTAACCGACAATGGACATATTTAGAATGATAAAATCATTCAAGGATTAAACATGCAAATATAGGATAACAATTATTATATGAATGAATGACAAATACCACGTATCTTCATTCATCAGAAAGTAAAAATTGTCTTACAATCCCAATTATCCAAATACAAAAACAGATATGCATGAACTAATTAGCAAGTTGAAGTCTAATGTTTCCAACATTCTCAACTTTTACATGTAGATTTCAAACTAAAATGTTTAATAAAAAATTGTGGATTATTATTCTATAGATATAATTTCAGAAAGCAACCACATATATGAATCTTGTTATCATATAAAATAAAATGCAATCTTACTTAAACATGTGTTTGTTCATATTCGGAAAGTAATGAATTATTTCAAAGCAAGTTAGAAATAATATGGGCAACTATTAAGAAGTAGCTGAAAGAAAAAAAAAACCAAAGTTGCAAAAATTGCAAATCGGTAGTTGGGCGGTCGATCCTTTGTAGCTTGGGTATTTAACCTAGTCC
This sequence comes from Tanacetum coccineum, assembly GCA_026074375.1. Classification (NCBI taxonomy): domain Eukaryota; kingdom Viridiplantae; phylum Streptophyta; class Magnoliopsida; order Asterales; family Asteraceae; genus Tanacetum; species Tanacetum coccineum. The sequence goes on along the minus strand of BQNB010157145.1, from coordinate 5,220 downwards.
TTAAATTAAACCTCAGAGTCATTTGATAGATTCATATCATACTTTCTATAGATTATAAATACAGTTGTACCATTGAATTCATAGTTTAACAATTTTTTTTGTACCATTCAACCCAGTGTGGCAGTGATTGACTGATTTCAACCTGCATTTCACCTACTTGGGTGGATGTGGGATCACGAAATGATCACAAAATGGATACAAAGTGTTTGCATGAATGTGCATGGGTCGTTGGCACACAATAGGTTCCTGACTTTTAGTCAATAAAAAAGAAATATCGATAACAAAAAACAACCCATTTTGAAGCACCAAAACACGTTCAATAGAATTCTCAATGGTACCCTTTCTTCAAGGGGCAAGGAGGCGATTCGGCAACTATCCAATCGCCTCTTGTCAAAACCACTAGCCTCGCCTTTGCTTCAAACTAGAACCATCATTGTTCGACCCCAACATGAACCCATTGTTAGAAATATGTTTCCTTTGACCAAGTCCCAATTTAACACGGTCTTTATCACACACACTAGAGGTTTCTCGTCTGGTTCAACTAATGGGGCCGAAGAAGATTGGTTAGGAGAAAATTTATTCTGTACGCCAATACCTTTTATTTTAATGTTGTTTCTGTTTTTGTTTGCTTTATTTCCAAGTGAGGAAAAAAAATTGCCAAGTATTGTGAATGTGGGTGACCCGATACTTCATCAGCCCGCTCGTGAACTGTATCCTGAAGAAATTGGGTCGCAGCGTATTCAGAAGACTATTGATGATATGATTAAGGTCATGAGGATAGAACGTGTGGCAAGCCTTTCTGCTCCCAAAATCGGTGTTCCTATAAAAGTTAGTTTTCGTTCCAATTTCTTTTCTCCCTTTGTCAATTCTCTATTAAGGATTGTAATTTGATTATTAACTCACAAACAGATTATTGTGTTGGAGGACACTAAGTTATATATGTCACCTTCACCGAATGAAGTAAATGAGAAACAGGAGAGACAGCCTTCCGATCTTTTGTATGTCAATCCACCTTCAAAACCGCGTAACCCCGTCATTTTGTTAACTGAAGTGCATTTAGTCTAAAAGTATGCAAGTGGTTATATGTTTGTTTTGTGATATTGGAAATGTAGGTTATTGTGAACCCAAAACTGAGAATCACGAGTTACCAGACAACACAGTTTTTCGAAGGATGTGTATGGTGAGCTCAATTGCCTTATGGCCGGTCTGGTCCGTACTCCGTTCATGTGCCAATCAAAAAGTCACACATAGAGCATATGCTTATGCAATTTTTTTTAAATGTGATTTTTGTAGTCTAAATGGCCACCTAGCAATGGTGAAAAGGTTCCTAAAGGTACAGGTCACAGGGTTGGATCGAAATAGGCAACCAATAAAGGTGGACGCTTCAGGGTGGCAAGCTCGTATATTACAACACGAGTGTGATCACTTAGAGGGAATTCTCTTCGTTGACAAGCTGGTTAAACGACAATAAGCTAGGTTTTCCTTAACAAGGCACTCATCGAGTCACCGACATGACTTTGGCTATAAGCTAGTGTATCGGGGACTTTTAGTTTGATGTAGCAGTATGTATCTGTTATATGGTGCTTTAATGTTACAAAATTTCTTATGAAACTGAATTAAGTTATTATTAATTCCATTATTGGGTTTCTGTATAGTATATTCAATGATATCACAAAAACTTTCATAGACCAGATAGAAAAGTATTCGAGTTTTGGACAAAACAAGAAATCTGATATAATTTCTGTGGTTTGAGTTAAAATATAAAAGCCTAAAATATATTTCAAGAACCAAAAATGGCGGTATCAGTCGACTATAACTATGGGCGGAGCAAGGACTCTCAGTTATCATGTGTACAATTTTTTTACGAATATAAAAATATAAAAACGGACTAAAAGTACGATTTCATTAAAACTATCAAACAAACTAAGAAGACATGTATTTTTTTTGACATATTAGTGAACTAACTAAACACCACGTGTATTTATGTAACATAAAATTTCGTGACCCGGTTCATTTCGTAAAAATTAAGATTTTTAACAAAAATTTACACTAAACGGCAAACATTCATGAGATTCCCATAACCTGCGAACCTCCAACTATAACAATAATCTTTAAGTTAAAATTTTCTGATTTGCAAAAGCTTTTTGTAACAAGTTATACCGATTACCATAAAATGTAAACGAAACTAGAGTCCTAAAAGCTAAAACTTGTAGCTAGGGGTGTTCATTGGTTCGGTTATAGGGTTGTTCGGTTTATTTGGTAAAAAAATTTTACCGAACCAAATTCAAATTCGATTAAACCGAACTGAATAACCCGAATTACATAATTTTAATTATTTATTCATTTATTTGTCTTCATTTTAGCAAAAGATTATTTTCAAGATTAAAAACAGTTATATTTATATTAGGAAAAAAAAATTAAATCTTTTTTTTTATATATATATATATATATATATATATATATATATATATATATATATATACTAGTTACGTAACCCGCCCGACGGGCGGGTTCGCTTTCAATTTTATTTGGTTTTATTGTTACTTTAAGTGTGTAGCTGTTGGATTTTTAAGACGATGTGATGGAACATTTTTAAAGCGTTAGACGGTTTTACGTAACCCGCCTAACGGGCGGGTACGCTTCATAATAATATAGATAAGACTAAGTAGACACAATTACAATGGTTGAAAAGTCCGTATATATCTTTTACGGTGAAACGATCATTATCAAGGTTCCATTGAGTGAGGATTGATGAGGACACGTCTATAAGAAATGGTTTATAAATTGGTTGAAGCAAGTTTCTAAATAGCATATCAAGTTGTCAAGTTCAAGCTTGCTCAGAAAAATGGAATATGGATAAATAAATAAATCGAAAGCATACAAACTCATCCTAATGTTGATGAATAATATTAGGTTCGGTGAAAAGTAATTGCTGCATGACATTGCTCAGTTCTTACTGTCATACTAAGTCACTAAACCATGATGTCCCCTTAAACATTGTCTGAAAAACAAAAACAGGATACTTGTATCAAATTTTTCAAGCCGTTAAACCGATGCTTTAGCCCGCTAGCCGTATATCCGCCTTACGTATTCACGAGCCCACTGGTTTAATGTATTGGCCAGGCTTCATAGTGCATCAGCCCGTTGTTCCAGTGACTTAGACCGTTTTTTCGCATGAGTCTTGAGGTTCAAGTGTTAAGTCTCATGTTTCATTGCAACATTTTGATGTGCCAAAACATTAGCCCGTCGTTTCAAAACATCAAACATTAGCTTCATAGCTCGTTTGAGTACTTTTCCCATTGTCGCCATTCACAACAGAAAGTGTAAATTAACCGAACATGACCCTGCCATATTCCAAATCCTACATACACACCACAAAACCTTAAGATCATACTCGATAACCGATAGTTAAATGCAACCATTATCAATCATATCACTTAATAGAAGACCTATTCAAACTCGAATGAAAGTTCTACCAAATGTCACCCCCAAATTTTCAACTTAAAAATCTCTTTAAAATAAACTAAAAATCTGAGTATAACTACTCTTTACAAACCTTAAAACTAATTCAATAAATTACAGACAAAACAGCTCAACATTATAGCACTGATAAATGCAGCGAGATTGTATTCATGATATATAACATTAAATTAACACATATACACTCCGTAACATAATCTAAGCAAGTGCAATATGAACAATATATAACCGTAAACTAAAACTAATTGAGAAAATACAGTTATGTGCATTTTCTAAAACAATTTAGTCTAGTGGCGGATCTAGGGGGTCCACTTTTTTCTGCCAATCAAGCGTTACCTGCTTAGCAAAAGTAAAATTAAATGGTGAAGAAAAAATCGCAGACAACTTAAAAATCGTCATAAAGTATAGGAATAGATGAGAAGCACATACCGGCGACAGGTTTCCATTTCCACAGCAAACCCTTTAGCAGCAGGCGTTTTGCCTTCCAGCTTGTTTTATATAATATTTAGTCATTAACATAATCAATTCCCACTTATATGCATGTGTACATGCACACATATATACCCCCCACCACCAACTGTATTGTGTTCGGTCTGCATGCAGTTCAAGAAAATGGCTACCATCAACTGTTGAAATAGTGACAAGCTTTACCGTTGAACCTACTATTAGTAGTGTAAGCACAAAATTTATTAGGGCAATGAAAGGGAAAAAATCATTTTAGTAATTTTTCCAGAAACCTAGGCTGCAAAAAGGGTCACCTGTGCATCAGCAGCTACCGCTGCCTTTCGACAACCTACGACAAGCTTTTCCCCTGGATTGAGTCGACTAAATATAACTGTAGAAATTTAAAATAAGTTATAAAGAAGCAAAACACTCTAGCATAGAATACATATATACAGCCACAACTTAATCGATAAGTAAGAAGCAATACACCTTTAGAAAACCATATAGCATTTACAAAAATATTACACTAAAAGTCTAAAACCCTCTAGATTTATCGTTTTGCACCCATTTCCAGATAAGTTTATATTAAAAAAAAATAAAGTAATTAACATGTTCTAAAAATAGATACCTGTATCCCCAACTTGCAGATCCAATTCTGTACACAAGGGGTTACACCCTCTAAAACATACATACGACTGTTATTATTAGGCCAAAATCAGAACTGAAATGTCCACTCTTTCCCCTTTACATCCTGGATTCTTATCGGTAAACCTTCTGATGTATTAATAGTAGGATAATATGCCTGCAGAAACTATCTCCTCTACCGTCTTTGAATGCTGAAAATAAAGCATGCAACACTAAAAAGACCTCCTTACGATCTTCTTAAAGTTGTTTCTATCTGCGATTCTTTTATTACGGTTTGAGGTGAATATGAAAGAGTCGTTTGTTTATATGTTAGGGGTATAGTTTATGGAAGTTATTTTAAATCATTATGTTTATTAAACTTGTTTTTGAATTCTAAATCACAAATTCTGGCATGGTACAGTGGTTGGAAGGCTGCTTGTTGTATCTAAAGACAAGGGTTTGAATCTTGGCAAGGCTATAATTTTTAATAATTTTCGAAAATTTCTGCTATGTGGGTGCCATGTCATAGTTGAGGTGGTGTTGAGTCACTATTTCATATTAATCCCGTCATAGTTAGCCCCATACATAAGATACCTAGAAAACCAAACAGATGCACTAAAAAAACTAAACAGATGCTCTAATTTTTTACGTGAAGAGTTGCCGCACAGTTAG
>BQNB010157144.1:0-15188 GCA_026074375.1 Tanacetum coccineum | reverse complement strand
ATCTAAAGGTTAAATATGACTATTGTTTAGAAGTTGAGGGGCTTAACGTGAAAAATTCAAATTATAATTAGTAAAAGACAACTTTTCCCTCGTAAAATTTTTCCTTCTTCGTTTGAATTTGTTAAATATGCGACGAGTGAACTTTTAATCGTACGGAATGATGCGGTTATCGTCGGTAAAATCCGAATATACCACGTTGATCGAAAGCGGATAACGATCGCAATGATATAGGTCTCAAGTCCCGTCGTTGAACGTCACACGAAACCGTAAAACTCGAAAATAACTTAAAACGTGTATATTTTGAGTTTGAGTAGTTCGGTTCCTTAAGCTTGTGGGTTGTTTGGTTCCTGAAGGCTTGTGAGTAAATTGCAAAGTCCTTCCAAAGTATGTCTTGAAGATTGACAAAACGCAATCCCAAATGTGAGACAAAACGCAATTGAAGATCACGGACAAAATGCAATATCAGCTTCAATACATATGGGACAAAACGCAATACACTTTTTACACAAACCGCAATGCTTTTAGGACAAAACGCAACTGTTTTGGAAATTTTGGCAGCGTAACGTTTTGTTTATAAGCAATATTGGACTTCAATCACTTGCAAAATGCAAGTTATTTGTTGTAGATGAGACAAAACGCAATCTTCGAGTTGATATTGAGACAAAACGCAATGCAACCTGCAAGATTCACAAAACGCAACAAGTACGAGGTCGTTATCAAGTGTCGTTATCAACTTTGTACTCCCTTGTCTCTTCCACAAGACGCAACGAACAAGAACCCACAAAACGCAAAAAAAATGAAGTTTACCAAGCTCGAATCTACAGTTTTAGCCACGAAATCCTTGTTTCAATGCACGAAAATAATCTAGGACACGATAAAGAACAAATCTTGACAAGATTAAACGCAAAGTTGGAACAAGATAAGGCTATATTAAGGCTAAAAATTTACTAATACTAGCTACGAAAACAAAGACAGTAAGGTTGCAAAGAAGACAATATTAAGGCTATATGAAGACACAGTAAGCACTTGAGTCACGTTTTAATGCAAAATATTTTGAATATAACAACGTTTAATGATGTTTGTTATTGAGGCATGCAGTTTAAAAATGAAGTAACCAATAATGAGCCAATAACAACAAATGAAACAGAAAAAAATTAGCCGTGACCCACTAATATGTTTTAAGCAATGATTTTATAGGCCACAAAAAAGTTAACAGCCCAAGAAAAAAATTCCTAACCCAACAATTTGTAGAAGTAAGCTACGAAACATATGACTATACTAGCTAGATATGGTTTTAAGATAAAAAGATAAAAGGTTATTAGATCAAATAAGCACAAAAAGAGAAATAAGCCGAATAAACATGAGCCGAAATAAGCTACACGAATAAACTACAAAACCACAAACACGATCACTCAACCCACCCCATGGCTCTTGATACCAATTGTAGGTTTCTATGATTTCACACAAACATGAACTAGAGAGAGAAAGTTAGAGAGAGAGAGAGATGGTTGGGAGAGAACTAGAGAAAAACACACTAAAGAGTGTGTGTAAAATGATTCAACCAACACCCTCTCCATGTGTGGAGAGGGTTTAAATAGTTCTTACACGCCCCATAAAACGGGCTATGGTGTGGGCTTACAGTGGGTAAAGACCCGGCCCAACACCATAAATCATACGATTACTGTACCCACTACGAGCTATGCTAAATAAGAAATATATAGGGTGACCGAGTCTTTTTTCTTAATCCTAACACTTGGTATTAAGCTTCATGTATTATATTTCTAATATGTGTGACTTTTATTAAAACGAGACTTTGGGTATTCTGTGTGAACACGTAAGGTGCATGGATATAGTATTAGGTCTATGGGATCCTGTTCTTTCCCCCACCTGTTTAAGTCCCCCATTAGGTTCCTGTTCTTATCCAATTTATACGTACTTGTTGCGCTCCACCGTTCAGATGTATGGATATTATGGGTAGTGTTATTAGAGGTCGGACAACCTCTCGTTCCACTATTCATGAATTTGCATAATATTTATATATAGGGGCAGTCGTTCATTTGTTCATTGATACTATATTTTATGCGTGTGCATTTTACTGGAACATTTTACTTTAATGTCAACCAAGTGGCTTTAAACAATTAGACTTTCTATTATTTGGCATATCTATGTATTATGGAGTTGTGTGTGAATTTATATGATACAAGTCTTGTATGGGCGGGACTTGTATTGGGATAAATTCATATGACTTTGGCCATGATGCCTTCTTTTATAAATTATATTTTGAGACTTCTTTTTATTCATGGGAGAGTAGGTGAATGTACTTTGTATTTTTTGTGGTGTCATGCGATGGTTCTTGTTATTTGTTTGATTCTCGTGAACTCTTTACTTTGTGGACTTGTTTATAAATAGGTTTTTACCATATTTTCATAAAACCCATGCACTCACCAACTATTTTCATAGTTGACCCTTTTTCTTATGCATTTCACGTGATCGCTAGTAAGTTTGTTTTAAAGGCATTGCATTGTGGAGTCTCACCGTGTCATCTCTTTAAAACATTTTGACATCAAGATGAAGCTTTGTGAACTTAAACCTTATGTTTTAAACGCCAATGTTCGGCGAAGACAATTATGGTATTATTGTACTTTTTCTTTCAAATTAATTTATGGTATTGTACTATTGCCATTTGCTTGTGCCTTGAGCTGTCACAATCTGTGTTTCCGCTTTAGCGGGGTGCTACATATACCAATAATCGATTTTACTCGGAAGAACCAACTAAATACTATTTTTATAAAAATTCATGTTAAAACGATAAAGAAAGTCGTTTTAAATAAAAAAATCATTTTAAATAAAAAAAATCATTTTAAATATAAAAATCGTCTTAAATATAATATTTATAAAACTCATTTTAAACTTGGTTGTCATAAAAATTCAGAGACAGTTTTCTAACAGTGTATCACATCTTACCATTATGAATCATTTTAAACCTATTTTTCATAATACAAATAAAATTTTTCAAGCATATACAAAAATAGTTAAAGTTGTGATACCTTGGACTGAAATGACACTTATGTTGAGTACTACTTTTGGCCATTTGCACCTTTAAAAATAAAAAATATTTTAAAAATCTTGATGTGACCAGGCTCCTGGATACCATTGTGGAAACTTGAAAGGGGGAGATAGTTTGCGGGTAATTTACGTTTTATAATTTTTGCTTCTTATAATTTGTTAAATTCGTGTATTTGTCCAATCTGCTCACAATATTATCATAGGAATATTTATTTAGTACATCACAATCTCTAGTTTCAAACAATAATAAGAAAGGTAAATAATATAAAAGAAATATGGGATTGATACTATCAAACCACAACACCTAAGTTTTATAGTGGTTCGATAGAAGCTCGTCTCACCCTACTCCACTCCCTGAGTATCCGACTCGGGATTTCACTATGTCAACAAGCACCCTTCAAGCGGAGAAAACCGTTTACACGTCGCTTACTTTGTTTTTCGACACTAAGCTAAATGTCGAGTCCTAATCTTAGCTAGAACCAATCTACCACTTCACCAATGTATTTTAAGGACTAAAATACTAACCAACACACGATTCTACACATTCGGATTTATACACAATCCGAAATTACACAAGCACACAAGATAAATAAAATAGTGGTTTGAATCTTAGAAGAAGATGGAGGAAGACAACTAATCTACAACACATCGTTTCTTGGCGAATACGAGTGTTCTTCTCTTGCACTTGATAGAAGAAGGAAGAAGATGAGATTGGATCACTTGAAACAAGATTAAACTATGTTAGTGATCAAGAGATTTAAAGAGAGAAAGAAGTTTTTAAAGAGAGAAGGAGATCTGAAAAATTCGTGCAAAGAGGTGCGTTTAATTAGTAGTTGAGTTTTCTTTTTAAACCATTTTGTGATCTTTATCTAACTAGTTATAATGCCCGTGCACGCACGGGCTTTTTCTAATTTTTTAAATAATGTATTTTTATTTATTAAAAAACAAATAGTTTAATTTTTTTGACCAGTACTTGAATAAACTTATGTTGATACTTGATAAATTTTACTTTTATATATGTAGAAGTATAAGATCAATCAGTGGTAAGAAGCATTATTTCACTTGTATGTACCAACATACATTATACCCGTAGCAAAGTCTAATATAATGTGCGGATATTTTGATTAGCACCCAACTAGTTTCGATATTAATCTTTTGGGAAAACAAAGTTGTTAAGCTTTGACATGATTTACACACGAACATGACATGAGAGTAAGGTTGTGAAATAACAGAAAAACCATCTTTCTCTACAGGGAAAGTTACATACATAATACAAAATATATACTGTTGTTTTCTGGAGGAAAAAAGGAAAAAAGAATTATTAAAAACTATAATTACCTTAAGCATACATTTTCCTTCCCTTAATCCTACAAAGCTTACCTAAAAACTATTGAAACAAACTTACTTTCGACAATTCCTTAAGAAATTCCTTTCTCAGACCCCACAGATTTTTTGTTCGCACTTTCGGCATATAAATTCGCGTGCTTCGGTCATTATTTCAAGACAGTGCACACAAAGTTAACAACATTTATTTATTTATTGAACATTGCACAGGAGCGTTTTGCTAAGAATAACTTTTACAAAAGATTCCCTAATTCTAGAGGTCAAATGGAAATAAAATTAAAAACTTACAACATCAACAGCCATCCTTAGATGTCGCTTAATATTTAAATTATGTCCACTATTAGACGTTGCTTAATATATGATATTTGTCCACTATTATGAAGATCATTAAAAAGGCTTCCGAGACGAATTGAGTGCGTTGAAGGGAGCTCTGTGTTTGCAGAAGCATTATCAAGGTCCCGTCTCTCAACAACTGCCTGATCGGAAGTCCAAAGAGTGAGGTTATCTCTCAACAACTGCATAATCAAGGTGTTGTCTTTGTATGATTCTTCACTTAAGTGGATTGTTGTTCTTTTTTTATGTGTTTCTTGGCTCCTATAAGGTGTTCAATATTCTCAACTAACTGGCCACTTGAAAAGCTTCCTTTAGCTAATATGGCACGCAAGTTGTAACTAAACAAGCAAAAGAAAAATACTCGCGCGTTTTTTGGCAGCGGAGATAATTTTTATCCGAATTATTTTTTTTTACGGTTTCGAGGGTGTTTTTTTGGGGCGATGCGTTACTTGCGGGGTATATCTTTTATTATTTTCTTTTTTTGTATGATTCGGGAGAAAAAATTTTGGTTGGGGACGGGCTAATTTTTTCCCGTAATATTTTTATTTTTTTGGGAGGTTGTTGTAAATTTTTTTTTTCGGGAATTTTTGTGTAAGAAATCGTAAATAGTCTTAAAAGGTGGGGTGTTCCGTGTTGGTATTTTTTTTAGTCTTTTTGGTCTAGATTTTAGGATCCATCTTTCAGGGCTTGTTATTTTTGTTTTTCTAATTTTTCCCGGACGTATTCTTCAATTTCGTTTGTATGATTCGGGAATTTTTTTTGACCGTTGGGTCGGTGTCGTTTTTTTTTTCCCTAAATATTTTTCTTTTTTTGGGACGGTTCGATTGTCTTTTTATTTTGGCCCGATGAATGTAGATAAAAGTTTTAGGTGTATCATTAAAAACTTGAAGTGTTTTTTTTGTGTTAATATTTTTACGGGATTTTTTGTGTAAGAAAAAATCGGAAATAGTTAAAAAGTTGAGGGAACGTTTTGTATTTTTTTACTAGTTGGGGCGGCTAATTTTGGGCTAGTTTTTTTTTTTCACTTTGGGCCAGATTTTGAGGCCACCTATTTTATTCCGAATTTTAGGCTAGTTGTCGAAAAATTGTGTATATTACTAATATTATTTTTATATGGCCTTTATGTGTTGGGCTCTCTATGTGTAAAGTGTTGTTTTTTTTGCTATATGGTTTTTTTAATATAATGGGTTGTATGTTAGTGACCATATTGATTATTTTAAAGTTTATTTAGGTATACGAAGATGTTTCCGCACGGTATTTTTCTTATTCTGAATAAATCAAAACTTTTGTATTTATTTTTTTTCCCTCATATCCTTATTTTGTACTTACAAGTTTAAATAGAAATTAATACAAAATCAAAATATTTAAAAATAAAACTAACATCGGGTTGGCCTATTATGGGGAGCCACGTTACTTCAGCAAGTGTCTAGGGTGGGCATTGTCAAAAACGACTCAGTGATTATGTCCGCAATGTGTGTATTTATATTTAGTAATTATTTTGAATAGTGTGTTAGATATAAGTGATCAAAGGTTCATTTCCAAGTATTTGATATAGCAACTATGATAAGGGTTGACTTAGGATTTCATATTGTTGGGTAATTCTTGTTTTCATAGCGTTTAGATCAGAAAAACTTGAGAGCCTCAATCTGAGACCGATTCAGGAATGCGTGTAGAGGTGCCTCTGTGTTTGCAGACAGCAGATGCTTCTACCATTGGTTTTATGCGACATCCCATATTGTATAAGTAAATAACGTTTGAAAATTCAATGCCAACATATACTCATGGAAGCCCCTTTGGTTCTTTATTGCTGATGCTGATGAATTGGTTCAATTATTATCAGATTAAGCTTAAAGTTAAAGATAATGCTGGATAGGAGTTCTTTATATAACTTGGTGGAGCGTATGGATCGTTTCGTAATTCAGTTGCTCTTATCGTCGAAAGTGCCCCTCGAAAGATGTTTATTTTTGACGTATTGTTTCGCGACGCTTTTCACTTGGTGTCTTACTGAGATGTAATTGTACTTTTAGTTGGAGATCAGTGGTTGCAACACTCCCTATTTGATCTCTTTTGTAATTCTTTTTCTTAAAGCAGAAGCATCCTACATTGGTTTATTGCAAATATTGTATAAGTAAATATTGTTTAGAAAAATCAATGCAACATATATAGATTATCTAATTTATCCGTCTTTTGAAAAAATTAAATAATGTTACTTAACTAAAAACGCATGCCTCATAGCCCTTCAATGATTGATGTGAAGCTTCCTTTCTTTCCTCATCTGTCTTGAACTCAGCAAGGTAAATGGTTATAAGAAAACCATTGTTATATTAAAGATGTGTAAATGTATATCCTATCTTACATGAAAGATCTTATATATCAATACAAAAGCCATATATTGACAGAAAAAGTTAATAGCAACATAAAACAGTGGCCTCAATTCAGAATGAAAAACTAAAGAGTAAATAACTTAGTATATGCAGTTAAAATACAGAAGTTAGATTAATAAGACTCACATTTTGTAGTAGAAAATAGTAGCTTCTCTTGAGCCTGAAGATTGTATCAAATGCTTATCAATGATATCGAGAATGTCGCTTCAAATCTTGGGAAGCTCATCATCAACCTTTTTGTGATAACGCTCAATCAGACTGACTTAGATCTCATTTCCTTTCGATTCCTCTTTTTGTTCAATGGATGACATGATACGCCAAGGGCCCCTCCTTAAAACAATCACATTCTTGTATCCAACGAAATGCATGTTTTGCTCTTCGACAGTAAGTTCAACATCAAGTTTTGCAACGTTCTTCATACTTTCAACCATTTCTTCAATATCAACCATTTCTTCAATATCAAGTGACTCATGATATACCATCAGTATACTCAATATTGAATCATGATATATCAAGTTTAAGCAGAGTCGATATATTCTCAACATGATGTTTCCATATGGATGAAAATACTCAATATACTGATGGGTTGGATTATAAATAATACCCGTGCACGCACAGGGTTTGTTTTAAAAAAAATTGGTTAAATATTATTATCGATTAAAAAAACTTCCACTTACATTTCCAAAATTGCGACATCATTCACGTGAAACAATTCTATTAACATTTCTATTGTCTAAACCTGAACCTAGTCTCAATCTCTGGGCAAATATGAGAAAAATAATATAATTCTCAAACATTACCGATATTACACGTATTTAGGTTGTAGGCATGTAGCCCAATAACTCGAAACGTCAGCCCAAACCATATGTAGCAAACAACACACACTGTGAAATAAAAAACATAGCCATCATTCAATTTTTCATACCTTGTAGGCTTGTAATTAGTTTCTTATATACTGTAAATCGAACCAACAACAAATGAGCAGTATACATAAGCATCAGTATCAAAAGGAACAAATAGAAGTGAAGCATAAATGAAGTTCACTCCTAATTTATAGGTGTACATGTTGACTATCAGTGGCTAGGTATGGAAGGTTCATCCTGTTGGCATCCAGAAAAGTTGGACAAACCATTTAGGGGTGTTGCATCAAGTGATCCATAACTGATCTTTGTTTAATTTCCATGTTAATCACATTACAATAAAACACAAACATAACACAACCTGACCCAATATGATATCTACGAAAAGTTAACCTTATTAACCCGGGGACCCATTTCCCATCATGCGTGACACACATTATGCTATCTCTAAACCTGTAACCTGTCAATATAAAATGTTCGCGATGTCGGAAACAAATATAGTTAATAGTCAATAACTGTTAACAGAGATTTACATTGGCTAAAACATCCTCAATATTTTAAGTTCAACCAAATCATCTACATTGAAAATAAGGGATCATAACAAATGCAAAGAACAATTTAAGTAGTAACAACAACCACATATCAAACAAAAGGTTTGCAATACCAAAAAGTATAAAAAATTGGCCGGATGAAACAACCACACATCCAAAACTTAAACATCAGATATAGAAGCGATTGCAAAACATATAAAACTACAGAAATATGCACTAACCTTAATGATTTTATGCTACTGGAGAAGCAAGATGCTTCGACATCACAATCTAGTGGCATCTCCAATTGATTGCAGCCTGATTCAAACTACATCTAAATTATAGTAGAATTTAGAAAATAGACAACAAAATAAACGCCTCAAGAGGCTAATCTGGACCATGTTAGCACAAACATCTTTTGACCAGCCCTTTAACCAAGTAATACCTTCTTGGTCTCTATTGCACGACCAACAACCCGTGTCGCAACTGCCAAAATAGAAACTTCCAACCCTTAGCCATCTATTGTATACCTAACTTGTGATGTGTTATGATTGCTTATAAAATTATTAAAACCTTTTGAAGTAAACAACCACACATATAAAAAACAGTATTCAATCTATAAAGTATCAACCTTTAACATAATGTATGAACACCCAATAATTCAAATCAACATACGATACCTAGTAAGAATACACCATTAAATATATGTTACAATGAAACAAAACGTCAATCGACAATAAATAAAACGTAAATTTAATGAAAATAGTGATTAATTAAAAACCCTAAAAATATACCTTTTACCCATTTATATAAGTCTCATCCACTAAACTAATTGTGTCCTAATTTTGTTTAATTCATAGATCATTCATTCATGTAGTTGATGATAATTGTAGAAACAATTAAATAATTTTAAGGAACTATAGAAAATCAGAAACATTAAATCATTATAACTGAAAAAATTAAATTATTGATGATCCAAAAATCTTACCGAATTGGATGGATTGTTGTTACTTGTTAGACGTCGATATTGGTAGAAGTGGATATTGTTAGAAGTCGATAGTTTTTATGGATGAATTAATCTTATCTTTTGTGGGTGTAGCGTCTTTTATCACACCCACTTTTATTCAACCATCACCTCAACCTCAAAAGACATAAAAACCTAGGAAGCCTAAGAGAAAGGACACTCAAGTACCTCAGCCTAGTGATCCTACTGAATGTGTTGCAGATGAGGCTGTCCATAAGGAGTTAGGTGACATTTTGGTGAGGGCTGCCAATACTGCTTCGAACTTAGAAGCAGAGCAGGACAATGGTAACATAGATAAGACCCAATCTAAGGCAACACCTAATGAATCTTAGTCCCAAAGAATAATTATGTGATTGACGGTCCCAGGTGCCAAGAAAACATGGAGGATACTATTGCTCAACTAGGTTTGAGAATGTATCTAAAACATTTTCCAGTGATTTATCGCTGCAAGAGGTAACACACTTCAAAGTGATAAGGATAGACTTAAACTTGATGAATTGATGGCATTATGTATCACTTTACAAACAAGGGTTCTTGATTTAGAGCAGACAAAGATCACTCAACATAATGAGATTGTTAGTTTGAAAAGGAAGGTCAAAAACTTGAAAGGAAAAAATAGGTCAAGAACTCATAGGCTAAAGAGACTATATAAAGTTGGTTTGACAGCTAGGGTAGAATCCTCTGGTAATGAAGAAAGTTTGGGTGAGGATGTATCCAAACAGGGGAGGATTGATAGTATTGATGCAGATGTAGAAATTACCCTGGTTAATGATGTGAATGTTTCTGCTGGTGAAAAGGTGTTTGTTGCAGACCAAGAGGCTACTAATGAAATAGAAGTTGTTGAAGAAGCAGTTGAAGTTATTAACATTGCTAAGCTGATATTTGTTGCAGCTCAGTTAGTTGCTGCTGGTGATTATAGTTAGTGTTGCCAGTGCTGCAACAACTGTTAGTGATGCTACAACAAATGCTGCTTCCAAATGTTGATGATATTACTTTGGCTCAAGCACTTAAAGAATTAAAAACTACAAAACCTAAGATGACAAGGGTTGTTATACAAGAGCCTGTTGAATCTACACCAACAATATCTTCACAACTATCTTTACAACAATCACTGGACAAAGGTAAAGGGATATGGATAGAACCTGTGAAGCCTTTGAAAAAGAAAGATCTAATTAGGCTTGATGAAGAAACTGCTTTAAAGTTACAAGCTGAATTTGATGAAGAAGAAAGACTTGCAAGAGAGAAAACTAAAAAAAAGAAGAAGCGAATATTGCCTTGATTGAAACATGGGACGATATACTGGCAAAGATTGAAGCTGATCATCAATTGGCTGAAAGAATGCAAGCACAAGAACAAGAAGAGTTATATATGGAAGAAAAGGCTACATTATTTCAACAACTCTTAAAGAAAAGAAGAAATCATTTTACAGCTAAAAGAGCATAATAGAAAAGAAATAAACCACCAATAAAAGCTAAACAGAGAAAGATAATATGTACTTACCTAAAGAACGTAGAAGGATACAAGCTCAAAGATTTAAAGTTGAAAGAGTTTGATTCTATTCAAGAGATGTTTGATAGAGCATTCAAAAGGGTAAGAGTTGGTAGAGGGCAAAGAAAAGAGAGCAGGAACAGAGTTGGTACAAAAAAACTTTATGTGACTGTTAAGACTTTTAATTGTTTAGCGTTATCCGTTTTGGTTATTTTAGAAACCGACTAATTATTTTTGATTCGGTGGATTTTTTATTGTTTTAAGATATTTTATGCTAAATTCGAGAAACGAATATCAAGGCTCCACTTAGAGCGCTAGGTGTAGTAACACCATAACATCATATTTTTGTCGTCACGTCAGCGCCACATCAGCATAACACCAACACCACTCTTCTTATCATAACACCAAATAACACCACTCACCTCTTTATTTTCATAAAACCTCCTAAACAATTATTTCATTCTTTTAACAAACTAACTATTTCATTCATAATTAAACATACAAATTACATTAAAAAAACACATTACGAAATTAAAAAAACACATTACAAAATAAAAAAAACATTACGAAATAAAAAAACATTACAAAATAAAAAAAAAAACATTACGAAATAAAAAACATGACGAAAAAAAAAATTAAAATGACCCTTACTCGTCTTCGTTGTCCTCGTCACCCAAATCATTTCTCATTTTGTTTTTGATTAATTGTTTTTGCTTCTTGATCCAATAGGCGTCATCGTCGTCCAAATCCTTGGTGCTAGTAGCTAGAAACCTCAACTCCTCCAACCGTATGAGTGTGAGGTATTTTTCGGATTGAGCTTTGAAAGCCTTTTCGGCGGCTTCCCGTTTCAGACGAAGCTCCTGCTCCATTAACTCTCCGAATTGGGTTGACGCGCTACTTCCACCGGTGCTCGCCGTGGCGTCGGATTTGGTTTTCTTGGCGGGTCATGGTTTGCCAGCCGGACGTGGTCGTGCATTGTAACGACCCAAACCCGCTCCGGAGAGTAGGCCGAAACGTCATAATCATGGTGTCATATCAAAGCATAATAAAGGGGAATCGCAAACGGCCCAGCTATCTTCTTGAGAAAACGCGACCCCTCTTATGCTCGTTTCACGGTTAATTTCTTTGAAGCCCGTTTCAAATAATCCACATCGTTTCGCACTTTTATCCAACGTTTGGCCCATTTGTATGCGGGTTGAACTTTTGGCAATTGGCATTCAAGTATTGCTATTGGCTAGTAACATATCTTCGTACGGTTTTGGGAAAATTTTTTCGAATTGAATCGTTCTAACCTAGATTACCAAAAAGTGTCATGCTTTGTGACTTCCGTCTTTATTATCTTCGGAAACGGCCACGTAAATGTTGCAAGCAATTCTTCTTTCGACCTCGGTTAGCCAACGGCCGATGCTACCGGCTCTTGGCTCGTCCTCATCATTTTTTCCACCCTTCGGGCTTTATTTTCTTGTCGACCGTCTTTTTTTCGGCGAATCGACTTGGGGAGGTTGAGTGAGTGTTTGGGAGATTCTGAGTGGAAGAGTGGTGTTTGTATTTTTTTGGTGGGGTTTTGTGTTGATTATCTAAATCACGATTTAGGATTGTGATGTTGCTATCGGAAAAAAGCTTGTTGTTGTTCTTGTTGGTATTGTTGAAACTGTTCCGGCGTCATCGACCCGGTGAGGAGATTCATGAAACCGTTGTTGGGAAATTCAGACATTTTTTTTATTGCTAAAAAGATGTATGTTTGTATTTGAAGAGTGGTGAATTTGTATGTGATTTTGTATTTGGTAATGTGTTGTATATATAGTGAGTTGAGTGAAGGGGGTAAAATGATTTTTATTTTATTTTTAAAGCAGCCGTTTTAGGGGGTAAAATGAAATTTTTTTATTTTTTTTATAAATACTAGCCGTTAGGGGCTAAAATGAAACATTTCAAAATTGGGGGGAAAGAGTAAAATTTAAATTCTAGCCGTTAGGGGGGTAAAATGAAATTTAAAAAAAAAAAAAAACACACCCAACGCACGTTGGCTCGGCAACGCCGAGTCCAACGCCGTTGGCCCAGCAACGCCGAGTCCAACGCCGTTGGCCAACGCGGTGGTGGGGTGTAGTAACGCCGGATAACGCCGGCCAACGCCGTTGCCGGCGTTACTACACCGAGTGCTCTGATGACAATGACATTTGTCTTAATCTTGCAAAAAAAAAGCTCTCGGAATAGACTTGTTCTCAGGTTGTACAAACCTTAGCAAGTTCATACCCCCAAGACCAGAGTACGTACTAAAACGAAAAAATGATGATGAAATGCTCAAAAACTATCTCTAATAGTTATGTTATTAGAATTTTATGAATAAGTAGGTTTCGAACTAAGCCTCAATCCTCGTATTAAAATGATGTTTGTTCTCTTGTTCTCTTGGGTACCCCTTAGTAGACTAAGTAGTCATAGTGCTCAAGTGATTATATGAATATAGCATCATCATAATTAGCAATGCTGTCGATCAGACCTTGACAACAAATGACAACTATCTATCAGTATGAGCAAGTAGTAATGTACCTGCAAGCTTTGGCTAATCTATACCATAATTTACCTGATTATTGGTACATTAGGTTTAGTGTGGTTTAGAATCCAAAAGCACATTTTATAGAAACGAGTAATGTGTAAAAGGACATAATAACCATTCAATTTTGTTTGACATGTACCTTTTTCTTGACAAATTTTTGTAGTGATTTCACGTTATATATTTAATCTATTCGATATTCCCATCCCACATAGACAAAAGGAGGAAAACGGTTATCATTTATATAACCACTGTCTCCTCACTTGTTATTTTAGGATTAGTGTCAAGCTTTCGTATAGGTTGTATTGCTCGGTACTAAGAACCGGTACATACTCCCGTTCGGAAATTTGATATGAAGTCATGATATTTTTAAACGCTTTTCACTGTGTGGAATATTTTTTATATGAAGTCTTAACTTTTTCAGTGTAACTTTAAAAATCTTCTTCGACAAGCACCATTAAAAGATCCTCTAACCAAGGATCAAAGATGTGGTATCATTCCACATTTCCACAATTTCATTCCTATTTTTAATCACTGATTGATTTTGTCACACCATAAGTAGTAACAATTTCACCCAAGATGGTAAACATTTTGAGCATTGGTTGACTTTTGTAATTGCCACCATATAAGATCGCGGCAACCTGTAAGTTCCAGTAAGGTTGAGCTAATACACATGGTTCCAACCACATTTTTAATGTCACCTCGATACGTTTGAGAACTCTTCATAAAGCAGGTTGCTCGAGTACTTATTATGTTGCGCCTTCTACAATCATTTTTGTAAAAATTTAGTGTACATTGTAATTCTGCAGAGATGGCACTCATTGTCTTGATGTAGGTATGCAAAAGTTTCAGATTAGTGCCGAAACATTCTATGGGAATCAGATCAGAACCAGCATTTCTAGAATTAAAATTACACGAGCATATGGAATTCGATCATTTTGTCCATTTCATTTGTAATAATCAACAATGAACAAGCACTTAATTCCTATTTAGCACACTCAAATGACTCAAATGGTAAAACAAGATTATCAACAACAACTTCAAGAAACAACTCACAATCCAGTTTTGCACAATCTCGACACACATTGATCCCAGCGTCCCTGTTAACATTGCATAAACCATTCTAAAACATGTTATCAGTGAATATATTAGACACTAGTCGAAATTGCCTTCTTGGATCTCTTGCATCATGTCTGTTTGAACCATGCAAGATTCTCCACCAATGTGTATTTCTACAAGGTTATCTCTATTAAAGTACCATGTCATCTTAGTGCTTTCAAATTTTGTTACCCCTTACTGATAAACGATCTTTAGTGTGCATATGGATGGTACTCATTAGAATAAAATAGAACCATGACTCAAGATACTCTTTGAATAGTAAAGCCTTTAGAGTATTCAATAGTAGAACAAGGATAGTGAAAAAAATTTCCATATTAGATTTATTGAGAGTACACCTAATGTTGTAGGTAATGGACCAGATTAGCTATTTGATATTGATGCACTAACAAAAATAATAAGTTATGAGCCAACTGTTGCATGTATACAGTCTAATGGTTTTGCAGGTACCAAAGCAAGTGATAATGCAGGTCAAGCTAGAAGGAGACAAAACTG